>PITA01007330.1:0-92532 GCA_004023965.1 Spilogale gracilis
CTTACTTGCGGTGCATGAGGGGCAAACTGGAGGACAGTGGCAGAAGGAAAGCAAATGGGAACTAGGGTAATCTAGGGAGGGAAACGAAACAACAGAGACTTTGAACACAGAAACAAACTGAGGGACTTGGAGGGAGGGGGGTGGAGGGATGGGAGAGCCTGGTGGTGGGTATTGGGGACACCTAAAGCGGGGAGCACTGGGTGTGGGGAATGGGGAATGAATCTTGAAACACTGGAAAAAAAAATTTAGTAACAATAAAAAAAAAAAAATTCAAAAAAAAAAAAAAAGAAACAGTCATATTTAAAAAAAAAAAAAAAAGAAATACAGGCTTGAAGACAGATATATAACTGGAATTCGTGATATTGCATATCTTTTCTGACTTCTGGATCATGTCATGTGTCCTACTGATAATGAGATCTTAGGAGCTTTGAAAATTTTCCCAATAAATGAGTTTAAACTCCTTAAGAAATAAGGCAAATAAAATAGATGGACAGTAGGCTGAGGAAGAAAGAATGAGTCAGATTAACCAGTAGAGCTCAAGATCTTTGTAGCTGGTTTGCATGATGAGAGGAGGACCAAGAAATAGGTAGAATGGATTGAAGGTTGTATATAATCCAGAAAGATACCTTCAGATGCTAGGTGAAGAAGCCAAAGATAGGCCACAGCCACTCTGCTTGATCTCTCCTTGCTAGCAGAAGTTCTTTTCCTGTAAGAGGAAAGAGCAAGACTGAGACAAAATCACTTAGGTCACAAAAACTCTCCTGACTAAATCAGACAGAACTTGGGCCATATTCTGACTCTATCAGTTATTCTTTGATTTTGTACCCGGGACTTCATTTCTTTAGGTATCCATTGTCTCATCTGTAAAAGGATTGGTTATGAGAATTAAACAAGATATTGCTATATAAAGTATTTGTACAATGCTTGATATCTAAGAAGTCTCAAAGTTAGCTATTTTTGATTACAACTTTGGAAATGAAGACAGTAGATGAACCAAAAATAAGGAAAAATAAAACAATATTGATTTTTTTCAATTATAACAACCATGTTTCTAAGAATGTAATGTTTCTTTCAGGTCTAGTAAGGAATAAAATTGCATGAAAGTCAGTTACCACTGGCAGCGGTGTGGCTCTCTGAACATTTACAGCTGTGATTTTTTTTTTTTTTTTTGAGTAGCTGTTGATATTTTTTCACTAGGCCAGATTTGATGACAAACAGTTGTCCTAAAGTTTATGGAGGTCTGCAGAGATAAGTCCCATTATAGATTCAACTTTAGCTCTCTGACTTTCTGACTCTGTTTAATCACTTATTGTTGAGGACTACCAACTTCAAGCTGGTAGTACAGAGAGGGCACAACTATAATCTGCCCTGGAGCAGAGTTCCAAAGCTACTATAGCTGTTCTTATTTAACCCATAACTGCTACAACTCTGTTTTGCACTTGCCCTGCATGTCTGGAATCTGTCTCTATCTTACATGCACTTGAACACATATTATGTTTGCCCTATTTCTTTATCTCACTCTATTCTTTCTAATAGTCCTCTAAAAGGCCAATCAAGTTTTAATAATCCAGACATATTGAAAGCGATGGTGCAGCTATCAGGAGGCAATGCTGAACATGCTATAGCTCTGATAACACATGTACTTGTATAACACCCGTAGTACTGATGGGTGATCTGATGTCCACAGATCACATGGCAGAGAAGAAGGGAATTATTACTGAAGTTCTGGTGTTGAAGCTATAAGTACAATTTTCTTTCTATTCTGCCTGAATGTTTTGACCAGAGGAGTTGGGATATAAAAAATGATAGGAGTGTGATGGGGCTAATCAGGGAAAATACCTGGGCGGAAATGAGTCTCAAAGGCTGTGATAAACAAGAGATGCACCAGAAGGGCATCTGAAACTCGGCTAAGCCACACATATCCTAGTTTGAAGATGAAAACTTGCACCTTGCATTTTGGGGAGGAAAATCCTAAGTCTCTTATTTGAAATTCTTTTTATCCTTATGATGGTAATGCTATTTTCTAGCATGGAATACTTTCCTACACAGTAGGTGGTCAGGCTGCAGTGCCTAATTTAATCTTTCACTGAATAAATTCCCTTAAATACAGTATCTCAGTTGACATTTAATAAATGCCTGGTTGACACCAGACATCAAAGAATTGGGGAACAAACATTAGGTGTCACAGATTCATTTAGCAATCAAAGATAACTGCTGGGTAAATAATGACCAGAGTAGATTTATTTTCAGGATGAATGGCCAGTTGCTATGTGAATTGTATTTCCCGAATTTGTCCTGTTCATCAGCTTGCCAGAATACTCCAGAAGCACTTGTTTGAGGTCTTTCACAGATTGGATTTTAAATTCTTGCTACTGCTTAATGATCAGTCCTTTTGGATGCCAAATTTCAAGTTTCTTCTTTCATATCTTTTCTCCTCTACTGTGCATTTGGTTTTTCTTGTTCTCCTAGCTGATGTAGCATCTGTTACTTGATAAATCCCTGGATGCTCAGAATACCTATAGAAAAGAGAATTGTCAATACTATGATCCTGTCCCCACCTTCTTCCAGTCTTAACAGCATCATTCCAAGAGCTAGAAGAGTGACAGCTTCTCTGGAATATCAGGTAAGATTTTATAAAACCATGCTTTTTTCTCCACTGTTCTTTGTCCTCTGAGTTGAACATGTGGCCAGGAGACTCATTTCCCCAAATCTCTACTCCCTTACCTCATAGTGTAGGCCTTCTGCTCTATTCGTATTTTATAGAAGATTGGGCCAATTGGTAACACAAGTGAAGTTCATTGTACCCCATCTTGATCATAAAGGACAATTACTGCGGCACCTGGGTGGCTCAGTTGGTTAAGTGTCTGCCTTCAGCTCGGATCATGATCCCAGGGTCCTAGGATCGAGCCCCATATCGGACTTCCTGCTCAGAGGGAAGCCTGCTTCTCTTTCTGCCTCTGCCTCTCTCTCTCTCTTTCTCATGAATAAATAAATAAAATCTTTTAAAAAATAAAGGACGATTACTATTTAGAAGAAGAACAAACACAAATCTTTGCAAAAGATAGATTTAGCAAAAATATAAAGCATCTGGGACTGGTGGAATCTATGGTGAAGAGAGGACAGCATACCCTGCCTAAAATCATTCTCATTCTCTATCATCATCATCATCTTTTTTTTTTCTTTCTGAAGGACTGCTCTTTCAGGACACACCAAATATCTCTGGGCCAAACTGGCCTTAGGCTTCAGAGCAGTCTCCTATTTATGCACACTTGCTACCCCCAGGACAACTCACAGATAGACAATAATGATTAGTTATCTTATATAATAAGAGAATTCAACTCAGGGACTTAAAAGGCCTGGGTTTGAGCCCTTACTATTCCCTTGCTTCCTTATCTACAATTCCAGAGCTCTTTTCAATGTTCTATGTCCATCTCTGTACTCTTTCCTCTCTAATTCAACTTTTCTAAGTGACCAGTGCCCTGTCCTCCCCCTAGTCATGCAGGGATACTTCAGTGATTCAAAGTCGGGGGAGAGCTTGTCTAGAGTCCCAGTACTTTGTTCTTCCCTCTCAAGATCTTTTATTCCTACTCTGACATTTTAGAATGGCTATTAGTGCATTAACCTCTCAATGAGTGATTCTAGATGAATAATAATATATGGTGGGAATTTCAGTCATCGCATTGCAGGAGATCCCATGTCAGCTTTTTTGAGTGAACAGTACATAGCATATATGTTATCTGATAATATCCTAAAAATCAAGTCCAAGCTCCCTAAGCCTATCTTATTTAGAAACTAAAAATAATAAATGTGAGGACAAACTTTACAGATTGATAAATTTTGGATCAAATTATAAGCCCAATACCTTAAAGCTATGTGACTTTGGATAAGTCCTTTCAACTGCTTTTACACTTCTGTTACCTCATCCATAAAACTAGTAGCAACAATAGCTAATTTATGGTTCTGAGGATGAAATTAGTTAATGCATATAAGGCACTGATGGAACTAAGCCTTCAGTGGGTATTAATAAAGTTCAGGTGGAATGTGACAGGGGGACAATGCAAGAGCAGGCCTGTCAGCCTACAAAACCTGCCATCTTTCTTTGATTCCTTTGCTTTCCCTCAAGTCAGGCAATTAGAGACACAAACCCTTTCCTGTCAACTGCAGTCCACACCTAGTCTCTACACGACTCACTATTTTCTCTCTGACCCAATAATATAAACATGACCCCCATTGTTTATAGGAAAAAGGCAGGTTACATTTAGTGAGTGCTATTTCTTTCTGAACCTGGATTCAAAGGCAAGGAAATCTACAGAAGGCTATTAAGTAAATAAACATATATGCAAAATGAATGAAAACTTTACCTGAAAACCTTTTCAGGTAACCTTCTCATTGGTGGGGTTTCATTTTTTTAAGTTAAAATTATAGTTTCTTTTTACTTACCCTTTTAGCTTGTTCACACATGTTCTAAAAGGCAAATTTCTCCCCCTGGTTTGGGGGAGAAGACACTCTATAAATAGTAAAGATCTTCCAAAATTCCAAAGGAAAGAATGAGTGTGATTGAATTATAAAGTTATAAGAAAAGTTAGAGAACACATAAGCTGATGCTGTGATGGGAACAGCTGAGAAGGTGTAGGGTGAGTATTGATCAAAGGAGAGTTAAGTTTTCAGCAGAATGAAAAATGAATAATTTGGACAGTCTCTTTAATAAATGGTATTGGGGAAACTGGACGGCCACTGCTAAAGAATAAAACTGGACCACTATCTTACACCATATGTAAAAATTAACTCAAAATGGATAAAAGACTGAATTTAAGAAGGAAGAAAATATAGGCAGCAAGCTCCTACACATAGATCTTGGTGATGATCTTTTTTTTTTCTTTTTTAATATGACACCAAAAGCAAAACAAACAAGCAAAACAAACTATATCAAACTAAAAAACTTATACAAGCAAAAATACCATTAACAAAATGAAATGGCAACCTACTGAATGGGAGAAAACATATGTCTGAAATCACATGTCTGAAAAGGGGACTAATATGCAAAATATACCAAAAAATCATGCACGTCAATAGCAAACAACAAACAAAACCAACAATGCAATTAAAAAATAGGAGGAGGATCTGAATAGACATTTTTCCCAAAGAAGACCTATAGATGGCCAACAAGTACATGAAAAAATACTCAATATCATTAATCAGGAAAATGCAAATCAAAACCACAAGTATGACATCACTTGATACCTATTAAAATGGCTATTATCAATAACACCAGAAATAACAAGAGTTGGCAAGGATGTGGAGAAAAAGGAACCTTCATGCACTCTTGGTGGGAATGTAAATTTGTGCAACCACTATGGAAAACAGTACAGAGGTTCCTTAAAAAATTAAAACTAGAACTATCATATGATCTAGCAATTCCACTTCTAGGTATTCATTCAGAGAAAATGAAAATACTATTTGAAAAGACAACTTACATGCTCATGTTCATTACAGCTCATGTTCGTCATTTACAGTAGCCAAGACATACAAACAAACAAGTGTCTACTGATGGATGAATGGATGAGGAAATCTCGCTGTTTGTAATGACATGGATTCACCTTCAGGACATTATGCTAAGTGGGATAAGTCAGAAAAAAAAAATACCTATGATCTCTCAGGTGTGGAATCTCAAAACAAAGCTAAACCCAAGCTGACATGCAGAAAACAAATCGGTGGTTGTACAGTGGGGTGGGGGCAGATGAAGGAGGGTGGGTGAACTTTAAGTTTAAGCAAATTGAATGAATAAAAATTAAAAAAAAACTCAGACCTACATAATGTTTTCAGTTTTCATGTTCCAGTTCACTTCCACAAACATTTACTTAGTATTTCTTATGTTGGATGTAGCATAGGACAAGAACTGTGCTCTGTGATATAGATAATATGATGGGGTGGACAAGGTGAAGAAGTATATACAACTTTTTATATTTGTATTCCAGTGGTTCTGCAATCAAATAGAGGTGGAGATCATATTTGAGGAGGATATGGATTTTGGAAAAGAAATTTAGAAATTTGTGGTAGCCAGAGTAAAGAAGGAAGATAAAATTGATACTCCTATATTATTAAAATATATTTGATAATAGTCTGATCTGGGGAAACTCTAATAGTATAAAATCTACAGAAGGCTATTAAGTAAATAAACATATATGCAAAATGAATGAAAACTTTACCAAAATAAAGTAATAATTAATCATATAATATAATAATAATAAAGAAATAAGATGGTGTAATGAGAGTAAGAAATCACCCAGATAATATAAAGGAATACATATATATACATATATATACAATATATATGTGAAAATATGTACTTTATATATATTTTATAAATATATAACTTTTAATCTACAGACTACATATATAAAATACATATAACATATATATATAATTAATCAAAGTAACTGTACACGTTAATCCCCATCACCTATTTTACCCATCCCTCTGTCCACCTCCCCTCTAGTAGTTTGTTCTCTATAGTTAAGTCTCTTTCTCGGTTTATCTTATTTTTTTTCTTTCCTTTGATTGTTTCTTTCCTAAATTCCCCATAAGAGTGTGATCATAACGGTCATAATTAGTCTTTCTCTGACTTAACTAGCTTAGCATATAGTCTCTAGCTCTAACCATGTTGTTGCAAATGACAAGATTTCATTCTTACGACTGAATGTGTGTGTGTGTTTTATCCATTTATCAGTCAATGGACACTTTGGGCTACTTCCATATTTGGCCATTATAAATAATGCTGTAATAAAAATAGGTGCATGTATCCTTTTGGTTTTCTTTTATTTTTTTGGGTAAATATCCAATACTATGATTACATTTGGGTTTTTGAGTAACCTCCATACTACTTTCTGAGGTGGCTGCACCAGTTTTTATTCCTACCAACATTGCACAAAGGTTCCTTTTTATCCACATCCTCAATAACACTTTTTGTTTCTTGTGTTTAGATTTTAGCCATTCTGACAGGTGTAAGGTGATATCACATTGTGGTTTTAATTTGCATTTCCTGGATGATAAGTGAAACTGGACATCTTTTCATGTGTCTGTTGGCCATCTGGATGTCTACTTTGGAAAAATGTTTGTTCATGTCTTCTGCCCATTTTTAATTGGATTATTTGCTTTTTGGGTGTTGAGTCATATCAATTTTTTGGTATATTTTGGATACTAACCCTTTATCAGATATATCATTTGCAGATATTTTATCTCATTCAGTAGGTTGTCTTAGTTTTGTTGATTGTTTCCTTTGCTGCACAAAAGTTTTTATTTTTATGTAGTCCCAATAGTTTTCTCTTGCCTCAGGAGACCTATCTAGAAAACACGTTGCTATGGCCAAGGTCAAAATGTTACTGCCTGTGTTCTCTTTTAGGATTTTGGTGGTTTCAGGTCTCACATTTATGTCTTTAATCTGTTTGAGTTTATTTTTGTCTGTGGTGTGAGAAAGTAGTCCAGTTTCATTCCTTTGCACGTAGCTGTTGAGTTTTCCCAATACCGTTTGTTGAAGAAGCATTTTCCCATGTGTATTCTTGCCTTTTTTGCCAAACATTAATTGACCATGTAATCATGGTTTAATTTCTGACTTTTCTGTCTTGTTCTGTTAATTCCTATGTCTCTTTTTGTGCCAGTACCATAATGTTTTGATTACTGCAGCTTTGTAATGTAACTTGAAATCTGAAATTGTGATACATCCACATTTTTTTTCCTTTTTCAAAATGACTTTGGCTATTTGGGGAAAATTGCCCTAGTTCTGTGAGAAGGATTTTGATATTTTTATAGAGATTGCATTAAACCATAGTAGATTGCTTTGAGTACTATAGACATTTTAACAATATTTGTTTTCTAACCCATGAGCGTGTAATGTCCTTCCATTTCTTTATATTCTCTTGAATTTCTTTCCTCAGTGTTTTCTAGTTTTCAAAATACAGGTCTTTCCCCTCTAGTTAAGTTTAAAACTAGGTATTTTATTGTTTTTGGTGCAATTGCAAATGGGGTTGTTTATCTTTCTGCTGCTTCATTATTAGCATATGGAAATCTAATAGATTTCTGTACATTGATTTTTTTAATTTATTTTTTAAAAAAGATTTTATTTATTCATTTGACAGAGGGAAACACAGCAAGAGAGAGAACACAAGCAGAGGGACTGAGAGAGGGAGAAGCTGGCTTCCTGCTGGCAGGAAGCCTAATGTAGGGCTTGATCCTGGGTCTCCAGGATCATGACCTGAGCCAAAAGCAGTTGCTTAACCAACTGAGCCACCCAGGCACCCTGTACCTTGATTTTGAATCCTGCAACTTAACTTATTTATCAGTTCTAGTAGGTTTTTGGTAGAATCTTTAGGGGTTTCTATATATGGTATCATGACATCTGCAAATCATGAAAATTTTACTTTTTCCTTACAATATGAATGACTTTTATTTCTTTATGTTTTCTAATTGTTATGGCTAGAACTTCCAGTATAACTTTGAATAAAAATGGTGAGATTGGATACCCTTTTCTTGTTCCTGACCTCATGGCCGAAGTTCTCTGTATTTCCCCATTGAGTATGATGTGGGTTGTAGGTTTTATATACACAGCCTTGATTATGTTCAGGTATGTTCCCTCTAGACCTACTTTGCAGAGAATTTTTTTTATCATGAATATGTTTTTGCTATTTGTTGAATGCTTTTACTGTATCAAAATTATCAGCTGGCTTTTATCCTTTCTCTTTTGGTATGACCTATCATGTTGATTGTTTTGCGAATATTGAAACACCCTTGCATCCCAAGAATAAATTGCACTTGATCGTGGTGTATAATTTTTTTAATGTATTGTTGGATTTGTTTTGCTAATATTCCGTTGAGGATTTTTGCATCTATACCCATGAGAGATACTGGCCTATAGTTCTCTTTTCTTGTGGTATATTTATCTGGTTTTGTTACAGGGTTATTTTTGCCTCACAGAATGAATTTGGAAGTTTTCCTGCCTGTTTGTTGGAAAAGTTTGAGAAAATGTATATTATCTAAGTTTTACTTATTTGGTAGAATTCTCCTATGAAGCTTTATGGTCCTGGACTTTCGTTTGGTGGGAGTCTTTTGGTTTTTGATCCAATTTCATTGCTGGTAATTAGTCTGTTCAAATTTTCTTTTTTTTTCCTGTTTAGTTTTGATAGATTATGTGTTTTTAGGAATTTATTTATTTCTTCTAGGTTGTCTAATTTGTTTGCTTTTAGGTTTTCATAATACTCTGTTACAATTGTCTGTATTTGTCTAGTATTAGTGATTTTGTTTATGGGTCCTCTTTTTTTTTTGTTTTTTTTTAAGATTTTATTTATTTATTTGATAGAGAGAAACACAGCTAGAGAGGGAACACAAACAGGGGGAATGAGAAAGGGAGAAGCAGGCTTCCCGGCAAGCAGGGAGCCTAAATCAGGGCTCGATCCCACAACCTCAAGATCATGACCTGAACTGAAATCAAGAGTCAGATGCTCGACCATCTGAGTCCCTCAAGTGTCCCTATGGTCTTTCCTTTACACTCACAGGGTCCCCTTCAATATTTCTTGTAGGGCTTGTTGTGATCATGAAAACCTCTAGGTTTTGTGGGGGAAACTATTTGTTCTTCTATTCTGAATGATAGCCTTGCTAGATATAGCATTCTTAGCTACAGATTTTTCTCTTTCAGCACTTTTAATATATCATGCTACTCCTTTCTGTCCTGTAATGTTTCTGCCAAGAAATCTATTGATAACCCTTTAGGGTTTCCCTTGTATGTAAATATAAAGAAATATATTAAATCAATAATTTAACAAATAAGTGCAAGGGTATTAAGTGGGTGGTGGTTTACTGGATAGTTATGGACAATGTTGACATTCTGACCTCAAATAGGTTTAATGTCTACTTGCTGAAGTGAAGCATCCTGACGCACCCAGGGATGCTCCTAGAAGATGCTTCCACTTTACAACTCTTCCTTCCCAACCCCCAACCTCCTTCAGAAAACACCTCTTAATTAGACATATGGGAAGATGTATGCTTCAAAATTCTGCTAAAAGGGAATTTCTGTCACACCAATAGTTTCCTTCAAGCTAAACTCTAAAGCAATGAGGCCATCTAGCCATTCCCTCTGAGATGGTTATTTTTCAAGGCACCAGGAAGTATTTATTTATTTTTTTTCTGATCTGAGTTTTCCCTAAGTTAACTCAAATGGAGTTATAGGCTTCCTGCTGTGGTGTGGTAGATGTCACATGGCAGGCCAGGTAAGGTCCTAACATGGTTGATTCTTCACTCCTAACCCAATTAGGAAGACCAACTCATTCAGATCTGAGATGGGCACATAATTGTGTCACTTTACTATCTGTGAGACATTTGACAAGATGTTTAACTTATTTAAGGCTCAGTTTCATGAACTATATAATGGAAAACACAACTGTTAGTCTCAAAGTTTAGAAAGTTTTTATTTGTGTAAGACTTAGCATTGCAAGCATAAGTTAAAGTAAAAGTTAAAGCTAACTGATTTCAAACCTAGTCATGAAAAATCACGAAAACTCTTGAAGTTAGTTTTTACCTTTCTTATATAAGGGCTGTGACCCTTTTATATATAATATCTGTCTATACATATATATGTATGTGTATATATAATTTTGTATTTTTATATATAGATGCATATAATTTAATTTGAGAAGGAAAAGCTTATTAAGTTTATCTTTTTGGCAAATAACTTAGAACCTGATACAGTGTCCTGAGCATTTTGAGAGGACTAATAAACAAGAAAAACTATTGCTGACCTTAAAATCAGAGCAACATATATACCCCATGGGCTATTCAACTCATGGCTAACTTTTCACCTTTGTAATTAAAGGAATAGAAGTCTAGGTAATTCTTAAAGACTGTGTCATGCAAATTTATCTCAAAATTCCAGAATGAGAAGAGATGACATCAAAGATCCTGAATATTCTCAGGAAAGCTTAAGAGTAATCTACAGATCTTCCTCAACTTTCTATGTTATCCTAATACCATTTGATATCCTGATATTATTTTTATAAGTGAAAAATATCATAAGTCAGAAATGCATTTAATATGCCTACCTTACTAAACATTATAACTTACCTGGCTTACCTTACATATGCTCAGAACGTTTACAGTAGCCTATATATGAGCAAAATCATTTAACACAAAGCATATTTCATAACAAGGTATTGAATACCTTGTGGAATTTATTGAATACTGTGCTGAAAGTAAAAAGCAACATAGTTGTATGGGTACAGAAAAAATTTAAGTGTATTGGTTGTTCAGCCTCGTGATTGCATAGCTGACTGGGAGCTTCTGCTTACTGCAACTGCCCAGCATCACAGAAGAGTATAGAACCACATATCACTAGCCTGGGAGAAGACCACAATTCCAAATATGAAGTATTGTTTCTAGTTAATGCATATAGCTTTTGTACCATTAGAAAGCTGAAAAATCATAAGTCAAACCATTGTAAGTTGGGGGCTATGCATAGTCCAATCTAAACACAGGGCTTGATTTTTCCCTACAAAAACCCTTCTCTTTCTGCTTACATACTTTAGACAGTAGGGGACTTATTACCTTTCAAGGCTGCTTATTCTCATCTGGACTTGGACGGCTTGAACTGTTCTACTTAAATCCAGTATCAAAAACACATTTGACTCTTTGCAACTTCCAGAAATTTAATTCTTGCTGTCACAAGGTACATGATGAATCTCTCCTTCAATTCAATGAGGATCTTAAGGGCCTTAGGATCTATACTTCCCAGTCAAATAACCTTAGGTTGTTCAGCTATTTTCCATGGGACCTAATTTTAAGTTTTTTTTTATTCTTGGCAATTTTCCTCCTAAAATACTGGCAGGGATGTTTAAAGTCCTCCCTCAAGGATGACATACAGAAAAACCACTCACTCTTCTAATCTGGATTCTACATCTCACAGTTTTCATAATCTTAATTGCCTGCCAAATTGTTTCAACTTTCATTACACATAAAATCCTGCCAGGTCACATCTTTCTATTTACTAGATGTACCTTTGTTTAAATCTCATATTTAAGGTACTCATTTCTTTCTATTAGTTTAGAGATAATTTTTATCTGTTTTTTTTCCTTCAGTCAGAAAAACACTTGATCATCTCAATAGAGAATATTTTTTTGTGCTGTGAGAAGAGGTGGTTTTTTTTTGTTTGTTTGTTTGTTTTTTAATTAGGCAAGGTACTTAAACTCCCTTAGCCATTAGGTAAAATGGACATACAGCTCAGATCTAATAAACTACCAAAAATAATTGCTGAGAAGATATGAATTGTTGTATAAGCTCATAGTGCAATACCAGGCCCATTGCCTGGATTCAAGAAATGGTCTAAATCATACATTAATAATGATAGGTAGTGAATCCCAGTGAAGCCAGACCCATAACCCCTCAAGCAAATCATTTTTATTATTTCATAATCTACACATACAAGACGTCTTTGTCTAAGCATTTGGCTTTATTCCTCCGGTTTCATGCCTAGAAGGAAAGTGGTGGCCAACCTCTGCAAAATAACCCCAGTCTATTATTGAAGCCTTTGTCATCCTGCAGAGGTTAAAATAACTATAACATTTGTCTGTACATTCATTCTTTGACCTCAATTTTCAAGGCACATGAACTTCCAAGAGAAGGAAAAAGGACACATGTTGTGGAAGACATGAGGAATTTATCCTCAGCCTTATGAGGCATCATAATTGTTCTCATTTTTTTTTTTTTTAACTTAAGGGGGTGAGGGGACTTAAAGAAGATATCAAAAGGAAACAACCATCTTTTTGACTGTAGTTCATGTACATATACACTATGTTAAGTAAAGAGATTACCTTCTGGAAGTGAATCCTCTTGATGTAAATTGAGATTAGAGAGCCTATGTTTTAGCATTGTTCTGAAATGAGACAGCCCAATTGTCTACCTGTAATCCAAATTCTACAGATGCTGCTTCAGACTACATGACGGACTATTTCATGGTCCCTTGTGAAAAATGGTATTTTGTACATATTATAAATCATTCTTATATTTTTATACTTTATTTCTATGTAATATATATTATATACTTTAATAAGTAATAAATTTTTAGACAATTTTTACAATACCCTTGAGAGTAGGGATTTATTTCCCATTTTACACCTGAGTAAACTGAGGCTACTCCAATTTCATCAACTAGAGTTTTTATTTAAAAAAAAAATTTTAGGACTTACTTATTTTGGAGAGGCAGCACATATGAGCTGCGGGAGGGGCAGAGGAAGAGAGTGAGAAATCCTTACTCCAACTCCACTCTGAGTGCAGAGCTGCATGTGGGGCTGGATCCCAGGATCAGGACCTGAGCCAAAACCAAGAGTTATAGATACCTAACTGACTGAGATATCCATATGCCCCTCAACCAGTTTTTAGATATTGGCTGTCAGTCTCTTCTAAAGGAGGGAAACAGTAATGGTTATTAAATGAAAAATGTCATTAAAAACATAGCATCATTATATTATAAGATGATAAAATATGTCAGTGCTAATAGGTCTTTTGCTGCAGATAGTAAGGTTGGTTTCTCTGAACATTTCTTTCAGTCTTTCATCATCCTTAGTAGATATAATAGAACCACTAATATGAAAGGAGTAAAAAAGAAGGTAATGTGGTACATGACATGGATTGGCTTGTGAATATTGAAACATCTTTGCATCCTAGGAATAAATCCCACTTGATTGTGGTCAGTGATCTTTTTAAGATATTGTTAAGTGGAGTTTACTAATAATTTTTTGAGGATTTTTGCTTTTGTTTATCAGGATATTGGCCTTTAATTTTCTTTCTTTATTTTTTAGAAAGTTTTTGTTTTGGGTATTGGGAACACTGGCTTCATGAAGATATATGGAAGATTTTCATCCTCTTATAATTTTTTTTTTGGAATAGCTTGAGAAGAATAGATATTAACTCTTCTTAAATGTTTGGTAGAACTCACCTTTGAATCTATCTGGTCTAGGGATGCCTGGGCTCTCTGCTTGTTAGGAAGCCTGCTTCTCCTTCTCTCACACCCCCTGCTTGTGTTCCCTCTCTAGCTGTGTTTCTGTCTATCAAATAAATAAATAAATAAATAAATAAATAAATAAAATCAACAAAAAAAATCTGGTCTAAACTTTTGTTTGGAGTTAATTACTGATTCAATTTTGTTAGTAGTAATTGGTCTGTTAAGATTTTCTTTTTTACCTGTTGCAGTTTTGGAAGACTGTGTTTCTAAGAATTTATCCATTTCTTTTTCCTGCATTGTCTATAGTGTTCTTTTATAATCCGTTGTATTTCTGGGGTGTCGGATGCTACTTTTTCATTTCTGATTTTATTTGATTAGGTCTCTTTTTTCTTGATGAATCTGGCTAAGGGCTTATAGATACTATCTTTTCAAGGAATCAGCTTTTGTTTTCATTGATATTTTTGATATATATATGTATATATATATATTTCTTTTGGTTTCTATTTTATTTCTCCTCTGATCTTTATTACTTGCTCCCTTCTACTAACTTTAGGCTTTGGTTTGCTTTTTTTAGTTCCTTTAGGTGTAAGCTTAAGTTAGTGGAGATTTTTTTTGTTTGTTTCTTGAGGTCAGCCTGTATTGCTGTAAATACCCTGTTAGAACTGTTTTTGCTGTGTCCCAAAGGTTTTGGGCCATGGTATTTGTGTTTCTCTCTCTCCACATATGTATATAAATATAAGTGTTTGTATACGGAGTAATAGATATATGCATCTATCTATCTATGCACTTATATATACATATATATACACATCATATATACAGATGTTTTAAATATAATTTTAAAAAATTTTCTCTTTGATATGTTCATTGACTCATTATTTGTTTAGTAGAATGCTATTTAGCCTCCAAGTTTGTGTTTTTTCTAATGTTTGTCTTGCAATTGATGTCTAGTTTCATAGCATTGTGGCTGGAAAAGATTCATGATATGATCTCCATCTTCCTGCATTTATTGAGAACTTGTTTCGTGGACTAACATGTGACCTATCCTGGAGGATGTTCCATGTGACCTTGAAAATTTGGATGGAAACTGAATTGTATATACCTGATAAGTCTATCTGGTCTAACATATCATTCAAATACACTTTTCTGGGGCGCCAGGGTGGCTCAGTTGTTAGGTGTCTGCCTTCGACTCAGGTCATGATTCCAGGGTCTTGGGATTGAGTCCCACATTGGAGCAGGAAGCCTGCTTTTCCTTCTCCCACTCTCCCTGCTTGTATTCCCTTTCTTGCTGTGTCTCTGTCAAATAAATAAAATATTTTCCTCCTTTTATAGGTAAGAGATCTGAAAGTTAGAGAGGTTAAGTACTTTTACCAAGGTGATGTAGGTGGTAAGTAGTGGAGCTGGGCTGTGAACTCAGATAGTTGGAGTATACTTCCTCACCAAATAGTCTATAGGAAAGTACTTATAATTTGCTTTATGCTTCTTGGTCCAAGGCATTCTAACCTGAGTGGTCCTACAGATAGGGAAGGATACAGAGGGAAATGTTAAATTGACCAAGCCGTACCTTTAGCAAACAAGGGAGCACAATCATTAGTCCTTATGACATAAAACAGAAGCTGAACAAGCCAGCAAGGGAGAAAGTAAAATAGAGTGAGTCATGGAACTTTTTCCTAAAAGGATTCTGTACCAAAGAGAAGACCCATAGAATTACTGGGCTGTAGCTTAGTGTGCTGAACTAGGGTCCCTTCCAGAAAGGCCTGCGGATTAATCAGTTAATCATTCTGTGACATTTAATCAAGAGCCAGAAATCTAATCAATGGCTGACCCATTGTAACATTAGGGTACCGGTCTGGCTTCTTGCCTGGACTGTCCAGTCTTAATTAGCAATTATCTCTGCTGAGTGACCCTTTGCCCCTAGGAAATTTCAACAAGTAATAGCTATTTCTAAGTGGAAATTTCACCTTTTGCCTCCATCACTTGCTATTAGGCAGTATGTTTATTCAGTTTCCAATGCCTCATTGGACCTGCTTGATGGAGAGATCTGGCATTAAACCAACAATTACTTTAATGAGGAAAAATAATGAAGCTCTCCTAAAGGCAGGTACTAGACCTAAATTTTCCTTCACTTTCATCTCCTTTATAACTTTCTCCCTTTCTGTCACTCTAAAATGTTACCTTATTTAATTATATTAATTTAGTTCTTTCTGGGCTAAATAGAAAAAGAAACCCAACCCAGAGTAAAGAATTTTTGTTCCAATTTGAATCTGAGAGCTTTCCATTTAAATCATCTTCTTAGGATAAAGATAAAACCCCTACTCTGATTATTTCAGTGATACCTACTTTGGATCCATACTTTGAAAGGTCTAAGATTCAAATTGTTGCTTTGCCTCTGTGTGTCCATGGGCAAATGATTTAATCCTTTTCAGTCTATCTCAGGATGTTTAGGAAAGGTCTTTCTGTAGAGATGCCGTGGAGCTGGAACAGAAGAAGCTCCTTCAATGATAAGCTCAAATACTTTCCTGGGAAAAGAAAACACAAGGGCAAAAACTTTGAGCCAGCATGAGCAAATGAGCAACAGGAAGAGTGGCAGATGGTAGGTCAGAGAGAGAGAAATAGAGACAGACCACACGAGAGCCTTGTAGATAGGGTGAAGTATAGGAGGATTTTACTCGATACGCAAAGGCAATCTATGAAAAGGTTTTAGGCACTGGAGTGATCTAACTTACAAAGCAATCTTTTTAATTTCTGTGTAGAAGACTAATTAGGAATAAATGTAAATAGAAAGTATAGTACAATGTATGGTTTGTAGTATCTGAGAAATGCTAGCTGTTTTCATCATTATCAATATTGCTGTTCCTAGTGAGGAGCCTCTTTATCACCAGGGCAAGTCAGAATCTACTCTGAGAAGGGGGGTGGCTTGCAAACCACCGATTCCTTAACCCCTAAGCATCTAGTCAAGCACAATTGTAAAGAAGTGCTCTTACCATCCCCTGCCTCCAGCCACTCACTCAGCCTGTGGGGGTATCATAAAACAGTCATGGTATGTTTTATCCATCTTAGGTGTGGTGGGGGTGGACTTCCACATTTATATCTAGTCTCCTTCTGCAGAATTACACTGCCACAGGATCATATCAAATTCAAGCTTGGTATGCAGATCATTAGAGAACCCATTTCTATACCAAATGGAGAAACAATATTTGCAGATAAGGCACTTTTCAAGGAACTCATTACAACCTCAATTTTAAAAGCTGCACAACTGAAAGCAAGTTATATTTTCTAACTTGTATATTTGCTGCTGTTAATAATACCAAGAAGTGGCCTTGGATGACACTAAATGCGTGGCAAAGCATCTTGAAAAACTTCATCTCATCTGACCTTCACAACACTGATGACTTAGGTCAAGTTAGATGAATGACTTCCAGTTTGGAGAACAATGCAAACAGCCCTGAAAATCTGTGGCATGTTCAGGCCCACAGCTAGCTCCTAACTGGGAGCTATCATTGCAAATCATAAGCTGGTATTATTTTCATTATCCCCAATGGCTGCCACTACCACTTGACCTGTGTTCACTTCATGGTGCTATGGAGGACAAGGGCATTCTAGAGAACTGGAATATCTAAAATGTCACTGTTAAAAGCATGTCAGTATTAATTTAAGAATATTCTAAAGGGAGGGGGCACCTGGATGGCTCAGTTGGTTGGGCGATTGCCATCGGCTCAGGTCATGATCCCGGAGTCCCAGGATGGAGCCCCGCATCAGGCTCCCTGCTCGGTGGGAAGCCTGATCCTCCCTCTCCCACTCCCCCTGCTTGTGCTCCCTTTCTAGCTGTGTTTCTCTCTGTCAAATAAATAAATAAAATCTTTAAAAACAAAAAAGAATATTCTAAAAGGGGGAAAATCCTGATTGGGTGCCCTTAGCAGACATATCCTGTATGTCTTCACAATGTATGAGAAGCTTAGGTTTAAAAAAAAAAAAAAAAAAAAAAGAAGCTTAGGTTTTACTTAGAGACCAAATGTTTGAAATTGATGTATCCCTCTGGTGCATGAGAAAGCCCTCTAAGTTTTGGAGAGTTGGTCAGATTTGTTTTTAATCTGTTATTGTCATCAGTCTTTTCACTAAAGATCCCTGAATGAAATCAAGCTCATAGCTTGAGAAAATTCCAAGAATAGACCAGAACAGGATTCCCCTTCTAAAATGGGTCACAGTTTCTTGTTTTTGTTTATTTTGTGAAGTATTACTTTAGAGAGTAGCCCACATACTTTGTCAGTCACTTAAATAATTTTTACCAAATGAATATGCCCATCAAATCAAGGAATGGGACATTCCCAGTATCTAAGAAATTCCCCTATTTTACTCCCAGTCAACACCACCTTCTCTAGGAAAACCCTATCCTAGTCCTGTCACCTTAAATTAATTTCACCTATTTTGAACTGGTGGATATGATTTGGTATCACATTTGGTGGGGCTTTAAAAAAAATTTTTTTTTATTATGTTAGACACCATACAGCACATCATTAGTTTTTGATATAGTGTTTTATGATTCATTGTTTGTGTGCTCCATGCAATATGTGCCCTCCTTAATACCCACCACTGGGTCCATCCATACCCTCATCCCCCAGCCCTCTAAAACCCTCAGATTCCTGGAGTCCATAGTCTCTCATGGTTCCTTTCCCCTCTGATTCCACCCCCCTTAATTTTCCCCTTCCTTCTCCTGATGTTCTCCATGCTATTCCTTATGTTCCACAAATAAGTGAAACTATATAATTGTCTTTCTCTGCTTAACTTATTTCACTTAGCATAATCTCCTCCCATTCCATCCATGTTGATGCAAATGGCGGGTATTATCCTTTCTGATGGCTGAGTACTATTTCCAGTGTATATATGGACTGCATCTTCCTTATCCATTCATCTGATAAAGGGCATCTTGGATCCTTCTAGTTTGGCGATTGTGGACATTGCTGCTATGAAAATGGGGGCACATTTGGCCCTTCTTTTCACTAAATCTGTATCTTTGGGGTAAATACCCAGTGTACTTGCTGGGTCATAAGGTAACTCTATAACTTTTGGAGAAACCTCCACACTGTTTTTCCAAAGTGGCTGCATCAACTTGTATTACATTGATGTCTTTCTTCCATTTAGAGTTTATCTTTGTGTATGGTGTAAGAGAATGGTCCAGTTTCATTCTTTTGTATTTGGTTGTCCAATTTTCCTGGCACCATTTATTGAAGAGACTATTTTTCCATTGGATATTTTTTCCTGTTTTTTTAAAATATTTTATTTATTTGACAGAGAGAAACACAGCCAGAGAGGGAACACAAGCAGTGGGAGTGAGAGAGGGAGAAGCAGGCTTCCCACCGAGCAGGCGGCCTGACACGGGGCTCGATCCCAGGACTCCGGAATCATGACGTGAGCTGATGGCAGAGGCTTAACCACTGAGCCACCCAAGCACACCTATTTTTTTCCTGTTTTGTCAAAGATCAGTTGACCAGAGTTGAGGGTCCATATGTGGGCACTCTATTCTGTTCCACTGATCTTTGTGTCTGTTTTTGTGCAGTACTATGATGTCTTGGTCATTACAGCTTTGTAATATAGTGTGAAAACAGGCTACATGATGCCCCCAACTTTATCTTTTCCATCATTTCCTTGTTGATTTGGGGTCTTTTCTGGTTCATACAAATTTTAGGATTGTTTGTTTTAGCACTTTGAACAATGCCATTGGTATTTTGATCGGGATGGTGTTGAAAGTATAGATTGCTCTGGGCATCATAGACATTTTAACAATGTTTATTCTTCTATTCCAGAAGCATGGAATATTTTTTCATCTTTTTGTGTCTTCTTCAATTTCCTTCATAAGTGTCCTATTGTTCCTAGAGTATAGATTCTGTACATCGTTGGTTAGGTTTATTCCAAGTTATCTTAAGGTTTGCGGTGTTATTGTAAATAGAATCCATTCTCCGATTTCTCTTTCTACAATTACTTTGTTAAGTGTATAGGAAAGCAAATGATTTCTGTGCATTGATTTTGTAACCTGTCACATTATTGAATTTCTGTATGAGTTCTGGTAATTTTGGGATGGAGTCTTTTGAGTTTTCCACATAAAATATCTGTGAAGAGTTTGACTTCTTCATTGCCAATTTGAATACACTTTATTTATTTTGTCGTTGTTGCTGTCTGATTGCTGTTGCTAGGACTTCCAGTACTATGTGGAACAATAGTGGTGAGAGTGGGCATCCTTGTCATATTCCTGATCTTAAGGGAAAGGCTCTCAGCTTTCCCCTGACGAGAAAGATACTCACTGTGGGCTTTTCTCCTCATTGAGGTTTTTTTTTTTTTTAAACCATTTCCTTAAGGTACAGTTTACATATCACATTTACCTATCAGCTCTAATTATTTGCACCTGGAATGCTAATCTTTTGTTGGCACATTGGATGCCTACCAGCAGCTCATAAACACACTGCTTCAAGTCTCCCCATGCAGTGCCTCAAAGGTCTCTCCTGGTGGGCCTCTACCTTTACATGGCCAATGGTGACCACCAAAGTGTACACATAATGGTTTATAGTAGAATTTATAGATTTGTGCAGGCATTGCCATAATCTAGTTTCAGAACATATTTGTCATCCTAAAAAATTCCCTCTGCTTGCTTCCAGTTAATCCCTACCCTTATTTCCACTCTGAACCCCAGACAACTCAGCTTTGCTTTGTCTTTATAGATTTGCCATGTCTGAAAATTTTATAAAATGTAATTATACTCTATATGTTCTTTTGTATCTAGCTTCTCTCACTTAATGCTTTGAAGTTTATCCATATTTAACATGTATCGGTTATTTTTTTAATGGTTGAATAATATTTCATTATGTGGATTTTGTTTACACATTCATCAATTGATGTACATTTAGGTTGCTTTTCCTTTTGGCTATTATGAATAATACTGCAAGAACTCCCCTGCAGGAATCTTTGTGGAAACTTACATTAAGTATGGCTTGAACATTTTAAGAAACTTCTACTCTCTTTACAACATGGACTATAGCACTTTACATTATATGAGAGTTTAATTTCTGTAAATTCTTGTCAACATTTGGTATTGTCAATATCTTTGATTAAAGCCATACTGATGAGGACGTAGCATTTCTTGTATTTTAATTTGCATTTCCCTCATGATTAATGCTAACAGACATGCTTTGTTGTGCTTATTAGTCATTGGTGCATTTTCTTTGATGAAATTTCTAAACTTTCGCCCATTTAAAAAATTTAGTTATCTTATCGAGTTGTAAGAATCTATATATTCTGAGTAAGAGTTATTAGATATATAACTTGCAAATAGTCTCTGGCTATTTTCCTACTGTGTAGTTTATTTTTGTTTACTTGCTGGCCTGTTTTGAAAAGCAAAATATTTTAGTTTTTACAAAATCCAATTCAACTTTCTTTTCTTTTATGGCTCTATTTTTTAGTGTCATTTTTAAGTAGTCTGCCTAATCTAAGGTTACACAGTTTCTCATAGGCTTTCATTTAGAAGTTTTACATTTGCAGATATCAGGTATCTGATGCATCTTGAGTTAAGTTTTGTGTATGTATTGTTTTATGTAGTCTGCATGCCAGAACCTGACAAGGACACTTCGACACATGAAAATTACAAGCCAAACTTTCTGATGGAAACATCAGAGAGGTTAGATAATGTTTCTAAGGTCAGGTAACCCAACTGGCAAATAATGGAGCTGGGCTCTGACTTCATGGAATCTGATCCATGGCTCATGTTCTGAACTACTGTGCCAGAGGGATAGACTCGGGTGGCCCGAAGGGAAAGAGTGAGGGTTGCAAGTGACGGAGTCATAAAGGAAGAAGGATATCAAGAAAATTTCATATGTTAAAGTCTCTAAACCCCAGAAATTCACCGAATGTTTGGACTGAAGGAGAGGAGAGGGTTGAAATGAACTCTCAGGATTCTAGCCCTTGATGTTTGGGTGAGGAGTGAATGATATTAACCAGAGAAGAAATATATGAATTGCAACTAGTTTAGGGCTGTAAAAGAGAACCATTTTCTCCCCTTTTCTCCTCCTGGCTTTTAACATAGGAACTTAGCAGAGGAAAAGTTCCTGTCCTTCTTTCCTTCCTCTCAGTACTTTTTCCCTTCAAAAAGAAAATCATTTGACAACTTGTTGAGGGAGTAAAAAGACAATTGGAAAATGCTTACTCCATTTGATATGTTGTTTTGAGATTGACATATCACACACATATACACACACACACACACACACACACACACACATACTTGCCTGTACTCAATGTGATTCTTTTCCTGTGGCAGGCTTAGACTTGACTTTAACCCAAGCATATTATAGCTGTTGAAGCAGCTGGCAGTGTTTGTGCTACTTACTTGTGCTATTAACTAGGTAGTTAAATATAATTTGGGATGTATGAGGGGGTTAGAAATCCCACTTTGGAATCAGCCCCAGGGCTTCTTCTCCTACCCAAATTTAGTTAATATTTTGGACCTCATCTTCTTCCCCCATTTTTTCCCTATTGGTTCTGAACTTGATGGGAAGGGTGGCGATCAATTATTGAACTCAAAATCAAATAGTTGCCCACTGAATTTGATCAGCTTATAGGACATTTAAAGTGGGGAGACGTCCAAGGAACCACCTTCCAACACAAAAGCTGGGTGTTGGTCCCTGAGGGGCTAGAAATACAGGTCTGCAATTCAAAAGAACTGATGAATAGAGAGAGAGCATGAGGACAGAGGATGGAAGGTTTAGAATTCCTGATTAAGTTGTTTTGAATATATTCTCTGGGCTATTGAAAGGCAGAGAAGCTCTAAGCCAATGTATATTTTGAAATGCATATACATTTATTATTATGTTAAACTGGCATTTACTGCAACTTATAGGTAATATAGCAATGGTTGAATGTCCTCGTCTTTTCTCTCATGTACCATGGTCTTTTCCCAGGGCTCATATAAACATATCTCACTGTGGCATTTAAGGAAGTGAAAGAGAGGGCATTGGTACCAGTGTCTAAAAATAAATTGCTATAATACCGCAGTTGTATTAAACTGTCATAAGCAATATTCCCATTGGGCCTATGGATAAAATACTGGCTTCAAACCGTGCCTCATGACTAGGTCCAGGACCCTAAATTATGTTTGGGCTTAGCCACTTGTTATAGAGGTAAGATGGATATCAGGGAATTAACCATGCCATCTGAAGCTCTCCAGAATGTTGACAGAGATGTAACATGTTGATGGAGTGCTATATTTCAGACTGCAATATTAAAAAAGGATTAGCTGGAGAGGCAGCAATTTTTGGTAGAACTTGGTCTGTGTTGGTTCCCTAGTTGCCCTAAAAAAAACAAGGGAGAATCCCCAAGCTTTCCCTGTGGCACTTAGAGCAATGGTGTTGGACTGATCTAGAGGTCAGAAACAGCATTTCTAAGACCATCTCTATAAATGGTAAATCAATAGCTTATGACATCTATATGTCTCCTCACCAAAAACGAAGGCTTTAAAATTATTTGATTTCTGTGGAAATTTAAGCTCTGATATGTTTTGGTTAAATGAAAGTGTTTCTTATCAAATGAATAGGGCTTAAAATTTGTGTATGTGTGTGTATGTTCAATTTCTTTTCTGTGAAGCTCAGTCTTTTATTCCTTCCAAAAAAATTGTTATAAAAATTAACAATACTTAAATAATGTTTGGAAATTTTTATAAGTGATAATGATGTTGTGCCTACTTCGAAGATCTTGCATGGAACACTGGGTGTTATATACAAACAATGAATCATGGAACACTACATCAGAAACTAATAATGTACTGTAATGTGACTAACATAACATAATAATAAACTGATCTGCTTTTTACTTATGCTGGACAAGCTAGGAGGGAGATGTGACGACTGCAACTTTCAGTGTTCCAGGGTAAGAAGGTTCCTTTTATTTTTAACACAAAATATACCTGTTAATACTTTACAGCTTTGCAAAGTAAAATTGTCATCTTCACAACCATTATCTTGTTGAACCTTGGCTTTCTGATACCTCTAGCATTAAATCTAAGCTTCTTTAGTATACCTACAGGGCCCTGCAGGAACTGGCCTCAGCTGCGTTCTTCAGTTTCCTCTTGTGCCACTTGCTCTTCTGATAAGAAACCTCAGCCTTTTGGGATCTGCATCCTGTTATCTCCTATACTGTCTCAGGACCTTTGCAAATACCATTGCTTTCAGTCTCGTACATCCTCCCAGCTCTTCTGTAACTCCTACCCCCAGTACTGCTCTGCTTTTGCTTGGTTAAACCACAATGACGAACAACCCCACATCACAAGGGCTTAGAGTAGTAACAGGGAGCTTCTCAATCTGGTTTTGACTCTCACACAGCCTTCTAAGGATCCTGGCAAATTCATTGCCTTTTCTGGGCTTTCTCTTCCATCTAAAAAATGTGATAGTACCCTTCCTACTTCATAATCTTCGCATTATACTGGTTATAATCCAGTCCTTAAGCATAGCCTGTGTGACTTGACCCCTGCCCAGAACTCTGGTCTTACTGTGAATCTCTTTCTTTCTTCCTAAATTTCCTCCCATGACAGGTACTCTTTCCCTGTCATGTGATATTCCCTGTTCCTAAAAGGCTTTTACTCCCCCTCCACAACTATCTAGCTTCTACTCTCCAGGTGGCAGCTGAAAGATCCACTCAGTTGAGTCTTTTCAGTTTCCCAATTTAAAAGAGCTTCACTTGAAGTTCATAGGAACTAATTATTTTCTTTCATAAGAAGTGGCAGTAAATGCAGTGGTTAACCACACAGTCTCTGGAGTCAGACTGCCTGGGTGTGAAGTTCAGCCCTGATACTTCTCTACGAGGTGACCTTGTAGAAGTTATCTGAACTTCCTTGTCTCATCTTTAAAACAGGTAGAAGAATAGTGGCTACCTCATAAGGCTGTTGGAAAGATGATGTTAATTAATGTAAAGCTAACATAGTTCCTGGCACATATTAAGTGCATATATATAAGCACATATGTACTTATATATATGTATATATTATATTTCTTTTAATTTATTATCATAGATTTGTGTATTTCTTACATGCTTGTTTTTTCAAGTTTAAAGGAATCTTAAAGGTCTTAACTGATCACTTCCCCAACTCGGAATTCCTTTTTCAGATACCCTCAGTGGTCACCCAGACCTTCTCTGATACTTCATTAGAAGAGTTCACTATATAAAGCACCTTTAAATGTCTGCCAATTTGTTCAATTAAACTAAGATTTGTGTTTCGGTAAGTTCTACTGCTTACCTCTTTCTTCTGGACCAGAACAAATCATTCGGTTTTCTTTTTTCCACTGACAACGGCAACCACCCTGGCAGCCCAAGGAGCACCATGGCCTGGGCCAGTACCCCAGGCCCTCTGTCATCACTCTTCTGGTCAGCTTTCAGATCTGGAGTGATCTCGGATGCCCTCTTCTCCATGTAGTTTGTCAGAGTTTGTTTTATGCCACTTGGTGATGAACAGCCAGAAGTGCTGAGTGTGTGGGTCAGAGCTAATGCAAGGGAGGAGGGAGGGATGGGGAGGTGTTCTGCCTGAAGAAAGGTTTGGCATTTTCCACAGTGCTGATCACATGTTGGAATAGGAGCACATTGACAAAGTCTGATGGCAGGCTTTCACGTACTGCAACTTTTTTGGGCACTTCCTTCTTATTCACACACTCTGGTCCCTTCAGAACTTTTGTAGAAGTCAGGTGGCTGATCAGTACTCCCTTGGTACATGAGATGTGCAGGGCTCTATTCTGAGTATGGGGAGTATAGATACTCTATGTATGGAGATTAGACTCATGGAAGTTTCCTGTCTAGATAGTAAGGAATTGATTATGTGAACTCACAGTGGGGTTTTGGGCTTTTACAAATCTTGGATTTTGTAACAGGGTTACTGAGTTTGTATCAAGATTTCAGCATCCAGCCAGTACTTACTGAGTCCCTACAATAAGCTACCAGCCATAGGTGCTGAAGTGAAGTAAGGTAGCAAGGAAATCCAGCAAACTCAAGTCAACAGAAAGAGTGAACAAAAGGGTAAAAATGTGAAGTCTTTTAGTCTTCAGGTGTTCATAAAATTTGCACTGAGTGGTGGCCAAGGTGAGTCATGGGCTTGGGGGAGGGGCAATACCACACTTGTCAGAAGTTTAGAATATAGCGTCCTAGAACTGAAAGGAAATTTTTCCAAGTCCCTCATCTATACCCAGCCTTCTGGAAGGAACAACTCTGTGCATTCTGAGACTGAGGAATGCAAGGTCTCTGGGGACAGATGTCAGACTTTTTCTGGTTGACTTATGATTACATCCATTCTTTCTACTTTTCTAACTACAGTCTCTCTTGCCTCAGTTCCATTTTCTCCTATTTTGTCTGGCAGTAATATAGACAATTTTTTTTTATTGTTACTTAATTTTTTTCCAGTGTTCCAAGATTCATTCCCCATTCCCCACACCCAGTGCTCCATGCAATAGGTGCCCTCAGTACCCACCACCAGGCTCTCCCATCCCTCCACCCCCTCCCTCCAAGTCCCTCAGTTTGTTTCTGTGTCCAAAGTCTCTGTTGTTTCATTTCTCTCCCTGGATTACCCTACTTCCCATTTACTTTCCTTCTCCTACTGTCCTCTAGGTTACCCCTTATGCACTGCAAGTAAGTGAAACCATGTGATACTTGACTTTCTCTACTTGGCTTATCAGCAAAAGATTCTCCATTTCTGTTGCAAAACTGTGAGGGCCAGTGCAATACGATAGGTGCAGCTAAGCTAGAGAGGTTGCTGCAGTGACACACGGCTCTGATGCAACTTGGCTTTTGTATTAACACTGTTCCAAGCAGGTTGACAGGAGAAAGCCCTTGTAATAACAGCCAACAGCTCTGAGCCCTTAATGAAACCCCATCATCTTCCCCCAGAGGAGGGAAGAATTGTTGGTTTTCTCTCTCGATTATTTTTCTAGTCTATTAAATTGTCACTGCCCCTGTGTCTCTGGGAGAGGTGGGTGTCACTGTAGCTCATCTCCTGGAGACAGGGGACAGTGGTGCCAGAGGAGAGGTTTTCTGAGTCTGTTTCAGCACCACCTGGGAAAAGGTGATGAAGGAAGAGCTCAAAAGCTGTAGGTGTCCTGGAGAGATTTATGAGACATGCAATAAGCGGAACAAGGATGTTTGTGCCACGGGTTATATAAAATATGCAATTTTAATCCACTAAGCAGTTTATCTTTTCATGCAGCTTAGTTTGCTGGGATAATTACCTTCCTGAGCAGTCCATGTCATGTACAAGGCAAAGTGTGTGCAAATACACAAATCTGTGTTTGCCACTGAAAAATAGGGAAGAGGAAGAAGGATTAATTCAAATTTTAGAAAAACATGTTGTAGACAATCCAGGAGGTCTGTTGAAAGGTTCCCTTTTGTTGTTAGCAAAATTAAGCATTGTTTTGTCTTCTATAACAATAGTTCACGGAGTCCTGTGCTGAGTATTTTTTAAGTCCCACAAATGTGTAGAGATGTTAAATAACATACTGAAAGGTGTCAAGTGAGAGCATGTCTGAGTTGAGATGTGCCCCCAGGAGCCTGGATTGCCTTCCCTGAAGTGAGCCACCTGCACTTCTGTTTTTCACCATTGTACTAGATCACATCTGCTCTTGCTAATAAAGACATAGCACCAGCAATTCTCCCCTACTCTCTGCTGAGATACTGAATTTCCCATTCACTAAAGGTTCTTTCCTGATAGCATATACAAATACTGTCATTTCTCCCATTTTAAAGGACCTCTGTTGACCTCATTTTCCCTTCGAGTTATCCCATCTCTCTGTTATTCTTTTAAAAAACTACATAAAGACTTGTTTATACTCAATGTCTCCCAGTCTCTCCTGGACCCATTCTAATTAGACTTGCACCCCACCACTTTGGGCACTGTTGCTCTAATGGTAACCTGAACACTGTAAGTTATGACACTCCATTAGTCCCTCTTTCTTGAAACATTTTCTACATTTGGCTGCCAAAAATACATACTCGGTTTTCTTCCTTCTTCAATGCCCATTCCTCTACATTTTCCCACCTTTAATGGCTTTTCTTCATCTCCCTGAAATTTTCATGGTGATGTAATACAGAGCTTGTTCCTAGAACTTATACTCATGCCCTTGGGCCAATGCCTCTAGAATTTGGATCTCAAACATGAAACACTCCTGATATCATGTTGTTATCTAATATCTTCATGTGAATAGGCATCTAAACTAAGTATATCTGTCTTATCTAGTGATACCTTACCCCCCCCCCCAGTTCCTGGCCAAATATGATCCATCTATAATCATCCACATTTTGGTTAGTGACAACTCTATTCTTGCACTTGCCCAAGCCAAAACCATGAAGTCCTCTTTGATTCTTCTATTTCTTTCATACCCCACATCTAATCATTGAGACAAGCCTATTGGCTCCATTTTCAGTGTATACCTATACTCTTAATACTACTCACCACCTCCCCTGGTAGCACTCTGGTCACTATTAGCATCATAGTTTACCTGGAACTTTGCAGTTTTGCCCCCTAGACGCCTGCTTGCTTCCACCCTGGGCCCACAGCACCCTAGTTTCAATATATCAGCCGTATGATACTTAAAACTTGCCAGTCAGATCATGTCACCCCTCTGCTTAAAACACTGCAGTGGCCCCTCATCTAACTCTGAAAATACAAAGTCCTGACAAAGGTCTATAAGGCCCTAAAGGACAAGTCCCCTCTCCTCTATCCACCCCTAAATCTTATCTCTGAATCATTCTGATTTGGACATACTGGCTTCCCTGATGGGCCTCCTGCCTGTTCTGCTTAGAATGCTCTTTGTCCAGATACCCATATGGTTTGCTCCCATTTTGTCCTTTAGGTCCTTACTCAAATGGATCCTTCTCAATGATGCCTTCTCTAACTTCTTCATCGAACACCATCTCATGTATACACATGTAATCTGTTCCTCTTCCCTGTGTTATTTTCTTCATATCATTTATTGTTCCTTAACATATTATGTAATTCTGCATTTTGTTTACTGTTTGCTCCCCTCAGTTAGAATGTTAAGTATTTGAAGGCAGTGGTTCTGTTTATTTTCATTACTATTATATCCCTGAACTTAGACCAGTACTGGAAACATTGCTAAATGACTCTATGTTGAATGAATGAATGAGTCATAATAATTTTTACCAGAGAGTAGTGGAAATGACATGGCAATTATAGGTCCATCTTTCAAATGGGTTGGTGCGCTGGCTGAATTAGTATTAGAAACTGTGGCTGTAACCTGATTGGTTATAATGTTTCCATTTATTTGGGAGATGCAGTAGAGGGTAGGGGTTTTGTGTACATTTCTGAAGCCAGAATACTTGGTATGGATTCTACTTCTGGCGTTTGCTAGCACTTTGCACAAGTTTCTAATGCATCTCCTGGGTCTTATTTCTTTTTTCATTTATAAAATGAAGGTAATAATACTATTTGATTAGGTTGTTACAAAGATTTAGTAAGTCGATGTACACAGTGTACTTAGATTGAGTGCCTGTTGCAGGGCTTAAAAGAGCACCATACAAGTGGCATTAATAATAACAATGACAATAAGGATGAAGATAATAATCACATTTCTGTTTATCAAGAAAGATTAAAAAGAGAGTTCAAAGGGTACAAACATTCATGTATAAGTTGCAGGGATCTAAGATATAGCATGGTGACTGTACTCAATACTGTATTGTACATTCAGAAGTTGCTATGAGAGTAGAACTTTAATATTCTCACTGTTACAGCAGCAGCAGCAACAAAATGCTAACTATGTGAGGTAAAGGATGTGTCGGAGAATCTTATTGTGGTAAACATTTTGTAATATATGCATGTATCAAATCATCACACTGTAAACTTTAAAGATACAATGTTGTATGTCAATTATATCTCATTAATGCTGGTGGGAAAGATCCAAGTGACACTATGGAAGACTCTGAAAACCCTTCCATTTTTAACTAACAGCTGTACAAAATATCTCTTAGTTCTATTATAGCATAAGATAACCTGTAGGCATAAAAATATTTATACTAGCAACTAACAGTTATTAAGCACTTACCCAGGACTAGACACTATTCTGAGCACTTTATATGTGTTAATTCACTTATGCCCCAAAATAAAGCTATATGTTGATCCTATTATTATGCTCATTTTAAAGATGTGGAAACTGAGGTGGTAAAACCAGAATACAAAGCTGATGAAATTGCATTGCTACTGTAATAAAATAAACAATTTTCTTTAGACACTCCTAAGGTGTAAAAGGATTTAGATTACTGGTAACAACCAGGACAGGTCAAATGTTAGAATGTTAAAAATGATTTAAACATTAGAGTGGATTATAAGATTATCACTGAAATTAAGCCACTTTTACTGTGATATACTTTTTGAGCAGAGAGAGAGAAAGGGATAGAGTCACAGCTAGGATGTTGAGAACCACCACTGATGGATGGTGTATATGCCACAATAATCTTTGGCAGGGAATAATTATAGGTGTATAATTAATATTTGTGCCAACTGTTGTAGCACTTACAAGGTGTGATCATATGGTTATACCAGTTTTTTAGACTTCATCAAGATCTGGGTATACCAATGGGAAATGGTCATTCACTGTAATAGCATGTGATATATTGATATCTATCTGCAGAGAGAAAGGGCTGTGTCTTCCTGGGCCAGACGGTGAGGTAGAAACAAGGTAAGAATTGGGTTAGTTAAGGCAGCCCTCTGTACTTCAGAAGTCTGACACATTGTTGAAGAGATCTTTCTTACATGCAGAAAATGCACAAAAAGAAATACTGATCCAAGTCTAATTCAGAGGAAGGAGAGCTTATATCTAAAGATTTTGTCATTGGGCTTTTTGCTAACCCTGATAGGAATAGGAATTAGTGAACATAGAGGGCTTGGTGCTTCTATCTATCTAGGCCAAGAGTTGCACACTCATTAAGAGGTACTGCAGACCGACCCTTCAGCAAACATGGAACCTGAATCCTAGATCTCTTCCTACCCCCAGGAAACACTCTCTATCCCCTGAATGCATTACCTGGTGAAAGCTGTCACCACAATAAACCCAGGACCCCGCAGCAACCCATTTTTCTCCAGACACTAATCCCCACTTGACTCTGTATATCACTGTGGCTGTCCCCAGCTTCTATCTCTCTCCCCTATCCTACAACCATCTAACTGTGTTTCCCCATACCTTCAATGGCTTTAGGAAATGTTCATCACCTTCTTACTCTAATGGAAACCTGGATCTCCCCTGTGGACACTGCTACCTCTGAAGCCTTCTCGTGGTGTTTTCTCTCCCCAAGTCTCTCCTACCAGAGGCCTGATAGAAAAAGTGTCCTTACTCTTTATTGCTACTTCCAGATTATTTTTTCTCCTAAAACTCCCACTCGAAACTCTTATTATTAGGCTCAAATACATATTACTCCCTCCCTAATGCTATTGCTAGCTGAATCTGCCACTACACTTCATTCTTTAAAAATTTGACTCACTGTCTTTCCTATTTGACCTTTCTCCTGGATTTTTAGTGAAGTGAAAATTCCCTATATAGGATTTTGAAAACCCTTGGCCCTTTAATTTTTCATTTTTTCCTCCTTCAATCTCTTCCTTCTACCCATTTCTTAAACCTTATAACAAGCAATAATCACAATCATTTCATTCACAGACCACCCTCTCCTACTTCTCCAGCTTATTTGCTTTTTTGTAACCTGACTTCATCATTTCGTTGAAGCCCATAGTAATCTAGGTCCCGACTCTTAATAAGGGAGATACTATTTTGTATTATCATTGTGCACACACTTAGTTTCATTGGTGCCCTAGAAGCACATTAAAAGTGAAAGATGAGAGCCATCAGTAAAAAAATGGTGGAGTAAAGATGTCTGAAAATCCTCTCCTCCATAAAGCATATTGTCAGAATCAACTTTTCCATAACTTTGGAAATTGATCAAAACATTACGGAAACTTTAGTAATGTTTACTTAAGAACAACAGCTAAATCTATATAAGGGTCCTATTTGCAGACCTTCCCCAGCATTGTAATTGCCTGGAAACCACTGAAGGAAACAGAATGCAACTGATCTCTTTCAAAGCCCCTGAGAATTTGTCATCATTTGGCCTGTTATGTTATTTCTTAGAAGATGCCATTAGCTGGGCTATCTTTACTTGACCTAACATGGAGTGCAATGTCTGAGGCAGGAAAGAGCTGGGCAAATAATCTAACTGAGAAGCTTTCAGGAAAATCTGGGGAATGGGATGGCCAAAGAAAGCTTTGAAAAATGTTGATACGATACATTCCTTTGAATTTAGAAAACTGTACTCATGCTCAGGGCTATGTAAATAATCAGGAAAAACCCAAGAAAGCTAACTTTGAGCTTAAGGAGAAGCAGAAGCCTATGTCAGGATTATTGATTTTCTGGCAGAATAGTAAAGGTGTGCCTCAACATGCAGACAGAGCTCCTTGCAACTACTAGCAGATTTACTATCTAATCATTAGCTGACAACTCATCTAACTGATCAGGGAAATGAGTGGCTACATAACAAAATTAGCTCATAAAAGTCACTAAACAAACAGCAATAAACTCTGGGTAGGAAGTAAAATCAGATTATAGAGATGCCACATTATTTAAAATGTTAAGTTAAAAAAAATGAATCATGAAGAGATACACGAAACTGTGGCCTATATACAGAAGAAAGAATATTTAACAAAGATTGTCCTCGAGAAAGCCTGGACATCAGACTTATCTGAAGAAATAATTATTAAAAATATACCTAAGAAGTTCACTTGACTCCAAGAAGGATAAATTCAAAGAAATACAAGCTCAAACTCATAACTGAACTGTCAAAAGTGAAAGACAGAATCTTAAAAGGAGGAAAAAAAGAAACTGATCATGCACAAAGGATCTTCAATAAGAAATACAGACAATTTGTCATTATACGCCATCAAAAATACAAGCCAGTGGAATGACCTAAAGTTAAAATGGCTAAAATTAACAAGACAGGAAACAACAAACTTTGATGAGGATGTGGAGAACACTGTTGGTGGGAATGCAAGCTGGTACAACCACTTTGGAAAACAGTAGGGAGGTTTCTCAAGAAGTTAAAAATAGAGCTACCCTGTGACCCAGCAATTGCACTACTGAGTATCCCAAAGATACAGTTGTAGTGAAAAGAAGGGCCACCTGCACCTCAATGTTCATAGCAGCAATATCCACAATAGCTAAAATGTGGAAGAAGCTGAGGTGTTCTTCAACAGATGAATGGATATAAAGATGTGGTTTATATATATATAGGAGAATGACTCAGCCATCATAAAGGATGAGTACCTACCATTTACATTGACATGGGTGGAACTGGAGGATATTATACTAAGTAAAGTAAGTTGAACAGAGAAAGACAATTATCATATGGTTTCACTCATATGTGGAATATAAGAAATAGCACAGAGGATTATAGGGGAAGGGAGGGAAAACTGGGATGAAATCAGAGAGGGAGACAAATCATGACAGACTTCTGACTCTGGGGGGAAAAACAACACTGAGGTTTGGGGATGGGTAACTGGGTGGTGGGCATTAAGGAGGGCATGTGATGAGATGAGCACTGGGTGTGATATGCAACTAATGAATCACTGAACACTACACCAAAAATGAATGATCTACTATATATTAGCTAATGGAATATAAATTAAAAAAAATAGGGGTGCCTGGATGGCTCAGTCAGTTAAGTGGCTGCCTTTGGCTCAGGTCATGATCCCAGGGTTCTAGAATTGAGCCCCACATTGGGTTCCCTGCTCACTGGAGAGTCTGCTTCTCCTTCTCCCTCTGTCCCTTCCCTAGCTCATGCTCTCTCTCCCTATCCCTTTCTGTCTCAAATGAATAAAATATTTTTAAAAAACCCACAAAGTACTAAATAAAAAAACTGTCAAGCAAGAATTTTTTTATTTTTTTGTTGTTACTTAAATTTAAATTTTTTTCTCAGTGTTCCAAGATTCACTCCCCATTCCCCACACCCAGTGCTCCATGCAATAGGTGCCCTCAGTACCCACCACCAGGCTCTCCCATCCCTCCATCCCCCTCCCTCCAAGTCCCTCAGTTTGTTTCTGTGTCCAAAGTCTCTCATGTTTCGTTTCTCTCCCTGGATTACCCTACTTCTCATTTACTTTCCTTCTCCTACTGCCCTCTAGATTACCCCTTATGCATCACAAGTAAGTGAAACCATGTGATACTTGACTTTCTCTTCTTGGCTTATTTCACTCAGCATAATCTCTTCCAGTCCAGTCCATGTTGCTACAAAAGTTGGGTATTCATCCTTTCTGACGGAGGCATAGTATTCCATTGTATATATGTACCACTTCTTCTTTTTCCATTCATCCGTTGATGGGCACCTTGGCTCTTTCCACAGTTTGGCGATTGTGGCCATTGCTGCGATGAACATTGGGGTACATATGGCCCTTCTTTTCACTACATCTGTATCTTTGGGGTAAATGCCCAGTAGTGCAATTAAAGGGTCACAGGGTAGCTCTATTTTTAATTTTTTAAGGAATCTCCACACTGTTTTCCAAAGCAGCTGCACCAGCTTACATTCCCACCAATAGTGGAAGAGGGTTCCCCTTTCTCTGCAGCCTCTCCAACACTTGTTGTTTTCTGACTTGTTAATTTTGGCCATTCTGACTGGTGTAAGGTAGTATCTCAGTGTGGTTTTGATTTGAATTTCCCTGATAGCTAGTGACGCTGAACATTTTTTCATGTGTCTGTTAGCCATTTGTATATCTTCTGTGGAGAAGTGCCTCTTCATGTCTCTTGCCCATTTTTTTGATGTGTTCATCTTCTTTTTGGATGTTGAGTTTGAGTAGTTCTTTATAGATCTTGGATAGCAGCCCTTTGTCTATAGTGTCATTTGCAAATATCCTCTCCCATTCTGTGGGTTGCCTCTTTGTTTTGTTGACTGTTTCCTTTGCTGTACAGAAGCTTTTTATTTTGATGAAGTTCCAGAAGTTCATTTTCGCTTTTGTCTCCTTTGCCTTTGGAGATGTGTCTTGAAAGAAGTTGCTATGGCCGATGTCAAAGAGGTTACTGCCTATGTTCTTTTCCAGGATTTTGATGGATTCCTGCCTCACGTTGAGGTCTTTCATCCATTTTGAGTTTGCCTTTGTGTGTGGTATAAGAGAATGGTCTAGTTTCATTCTTCTATATGTAGCTGTCCAATTTTCCCAGCACCATTTATTGAAGAGACTGTCTTTGTTCCACTGGATATTTTTTCCTGCTTTGTCAAAGATGATTTACCCATAGATTTGTGGGTCCATATCTGGACTCTCCACTCTGTTTCATTGGTCTATTTCTCTGTTTTTGTGCCAGTACCATGCGGTCTTGGTAATCACAGCTTTGTAATAAAGCCTAAAGTCAGGTAGCGAGATGCCCCCAGCTTTGCTTTTCTTCTTCAGCAATTCCTTAGCTATTTGGGGTCTTTTTTTGTTCCATATAAATTTTAGGATTGTTTGTTCCAACGTTTTGAAGAATGTCAACCAAGAATTTTTATATCCAGCCAAATCATCTTCCAAAAAGTAAGAACTTAAGAATTTCCAGATGAACAGAAGCAAAGAGCGTTCATCACCATCTTACCTGTCCTATAAAAAATACTTCAGTGGTCCTTCAAGATGAAGTGAAGCGACACTAGAAAGTAACTCTAAAGAACACTGGTTAAAGTATCTACATAGATTAATATTAACGAAAGTATACTCATATTTTTTTTTGATAACTCTCCTATCTGATTTGAAAGAAAACTGCATAAAGCAATAGTTATTAACATATACTGCTGGACAAACAGTGTGTAAAGAATGAATTTGCATAAAAATAGCAAAAAGAAGAGGGACAGAGCTCTGTATGAATACAATTTGTACATACTATTGAAATTAAACTGGCATGATAATTGTAATTCCCAGGGAAAGCACAAAGAAAATAACTTCATAATATAATTAAAAAAAACTAAGGAAAGTAAAAATGAATACTAGAAATATCAATTTAATTTAAAAAGAGCCGTGGGAGAACATGACAGACACCAGACATGCAAAATAAATAAAACAGCAGATATAAATTTTACATTATTTGTAATCCCATCACATTTGAATTAAGTTTTCAAGAGGCAGGAAATAGCAAAATGGATTGAAATGTTGTCTCTAAACACATACTTTAGATTGAAACATACAAATAATTTAAATAAGAGAGTGACTAAAAGAGAGCAGAATTATGAGGCTTTACTAGTATTTTGATTCTAGGAGAAAAATTGTTACTCAAGAACAATATTTATGGGGTGCCTGGGTGACTCAGTCATTGAGCATCTGCCTTCTGCTCAGGTCATGATCCCACATCGGGCTCTCTCCTCAGCAGGAAGCCTGCTTCTCCCTCTCTCCCCCTGCTTGTGTTCCCTTTCTACCTGTGTTTCTCTCTCAAATAAATAAGTAAAATCTTTTTAAAAAACCCACAATATTTAATAATAAGAGTCAATTTATCCAGAATATACAATTATAAATATACACACACCTAACAGGGTTCCAAAGTATGTGAAGTGTAATGTATTGAATTAGAGACGTCAATATCCCAGTTTAATAATGGATAGAACTAAACAGAAGATCAACAAGGAAATGGAAAATTTGAACAATATAAACTGACTATACATCTAACTTTTTAAGTGGCTCCATGCTACTGGAGCCCAGTGTGGTGCTTGAACTCATGATCCTTAGGTTGAGACCTGAGATGTGATCAAGGACCCTTAACTGATTGAGCCACCCAGGTGCCCCCACAGAGTAAACATTAAATGTTCACCTGGAACATTATCCACAGGACACTATAGGTTAGGCCACAAAACGAATTTCAAGTTTCAATACGTTTGAAATGCTATAAATAAAAATAAAATAAATAAAAAAATAAAATGTTTTCCAGGCACAATGGAATGAGATCAGAAATCAGCAACAGAAGGAATTTTGAAAATTCATAAATTACATATATAATATGAAAACATATTAATAATAGGTGAGCCAAGGAAGAAATCAAAAGGGAATTTAGAAAATACTTCCAGATGAATGTGAGCAAAATAACAACATAAAATAACAACAAAAGTACACTACAAAAGTAGTGCTTACAGGAAAATTCATAGCTGTAAATGATTATATTAAAAGAGAAAAACATTTCTCTCAAGAAGATACACATATGGCCAATAAGCCATGAAAAGTGCTCATCAACATCAGTCATTAGGGAAATGCAAATCAAAACCACAATGAGATGTCACTTCACACCCCCTAGGATAAATAACAATTTTAAAAGACAGTAACAAGGATTGGAATGGATATGGAGAAACTGAAACACTTATACATTGCTGGTGAGAATATAAAACGATGCAGCCTCATTGTAGAACACTTTGGAAGTTCTCCGATACATTCCTCAATGACAAATGAAGACAAATGGCATAAAGTCTAGTACATGCATTTTTTTTCTGTACTTATTTTAATCGCAAGTATCAATATAAAATAGTTGCAGATTTGAAGTTGAATTAGAGCTAAGCCCCCCCAAAAAAAGGACTGAAAAAATGCAAACTACTACAGTCCTCTGTTTTCTCTGAAAACATTTTGCATTTCCATAGTAGACACATCACTATCAGATCTTTTTATATTGATGAATAAAAGTAGGTATTTCTCTATGATCGGACTTATTACCTTATATATAACAACATTCATAATGGCTAGAAAGTGGAAACTCAAATGTCCAACTCAAATGGTTAAACAAAATATGGTACACTGATACAATGGAGTATTACTCAGCCATATATAGGAAGGGAGTACTGATCCATACTATAATATGGATGAATCTTGAAAACATTATGCTAAGTGAGTGAAGCCAGAACTTAAGTCCATTTTATGATTTCATTTTTATTAAGTGTCCTAAACAGGTAAATCCATAGGGACAGAAAGTAGATTAGTGGCTTCCAGGAGCTGGGGAGTGGTGGAATGAGAAGTGACTGGAAGTCTTCTTTTATAGTGATAAAAATATTTTGGAATTAAATAATAAATAGTGGTGTTAGATAAACAACTTTGTGAATATTATAAAAGCCACTGAATTACATATTTGAAAGGTTTTATACTATGACAGCTCTACCTCAAAAAAATTAAAAAGATCAAGTTAAAAATAGCAATATTAATTCTAATTTGGAAAGTTGTCCATAAGTGCTCTGCAAATGGGGAATCATTGTTATGAGCAGAGGCAGCAAAGCATGAAGCATGAATTAGAAGTTAATGTTTCTCTTTTTCTGCCAAGTAATATTAAGGATAAAGGTTAGTTATTTGTGGCTATGTTGGAGAGAAGCAACACTGGACATTTGTGTATATTTCAGGCCAACTCTCTATGACCCTGGCTAAAATGAAATTAAGGAGTATACACAGCATGCTCCATAGTGACCTCCAATTCTGCTTTCATTATTCTGGACTCTGTACATTTAGGATTGTCCCATTTTGAGTTTCCCAGGCTGGAGAGCAAAGGAATCCAAATCCAGATTGCTCTCAAAACTGTAGCATAGCCAGTCTTCTGTTCTTCATAATTATGAGGTTTGGTCTGTACTTCCTATTTCAAAACTGTATTCCCAGGCTGAACTTAGGCAATTCAAATGCTAAGTCTGAGCCACATTTCCCACCATTAGAAGGAAACCCACAGCTGATAGAGGAGCACATTTCCCCAAAGTGGATACAAGTTAAATTAATGATGATATTTAATGTATAGTTTAGAAAACTGAAATATTTTTCTACCTATAATCAGCGTTTGTAGCAGCATTGGCTGCCATAGGATTTGACACACATGGAAAGATAGAAATAATGGTAAAGAAAATCAGGAACCCAGAGTATATGAGATTCTTGTTTGTTTATAGTTTTTGTTTTTCAGTCTGCAAATGAATATCTCAATTTGCAGTATGTCTTCATGTTCAGCTCTCAAGCTAGCAACCATACCTATAAAGTATCTTTTACCCTGAAAAAAAAAATGATGTAATTTAGTCCATTCTTCTGTCTGAATTGACCGTCTCTTTGAACTCACTCTTCATCTATCTTTCTCTCCCTCTCCCTCTCCGTCTCTCCGTCTCTCCGTCTCTCCGTCTCTCTGTCTCTGTCTCTACCACCCCATCTTTAGTAAGTAGTTCCATAGTTTTTCACCCACTCATTCTGTCCCTTAAGTGGCCTTTGGAAGATCGTTTGAATTCTGGTGCTCATTTTTAGAGGGAGTAGTATGGGACTCACTTGTGTCTCCTTTATCTCTTAATTCTTTATGGAGACTGAGAAAAGGAGCTAGGAGTCACTCTCTTTTCCATTCCTCACATTCTGATCCCAACCCCAGCTATTCCTACATGGGGCTTTCAGAACAGACAATGGAGACAGGATCTTCTGTTACACTCATGTATGTTGGGCTTCTGTGAGAAAAACCAGGTCAATGCATCCAAGCGATACTCCTCTACTAAACTTTTCACCTCATAGTGAGGGCACCACTTTGAAAATTTTTTCTTTTTCAATTTTACATCCATCTTTCTTCCAGAATGCTTTACTCTCCAGATTTATTCTTTCATTTTTCTTACCCTCATTCTGTTCCTCTTAAAGTATCATCTGGAAAAAAAATGTATGACAGACTACAGAAAAAACTCAGTGGTCTGAAGGCTGTACTGATGGTCTGTGAGGATAACCCTGTGTAACTAAAAATGATAAAACTGTGAGGACAAAGATGTGTAATGATGACATTTCCTGGCATCTGCATCTGCTTTGGTTTCATAGATTTAAGTTCTAGTGAGCCTTTTCTCAGATCTGTGATCTGTGCTTTTCTGCTTGCTGCCACGTGGGAAGAGGGAGTAGAAGATAATTGACTCATATAGCAATTTATATTATATTGGCTTATTTATAAGCTTTCTACAGGTAACTTGTTAATTCTTAACCCCACTGCAAGTGTTACTTCTCCCACCCTCAAAGTCATCCCTGATACTAAAAGTTGGAATTACATTTTTAAAAAAAAATTCTCTTCTGAGTACTGATGGCAGGTTCATCGTCTGAACTTTTCACAGGTATTTAAAACTATAATAAAATGCAGAATGTAATTTATGGGTATCTATTTTGTCTTTAAGTTACTTGAGGCCAAGATTAATGTCTAAATTAGTGTACTGTCCCCATGTAGGTTAATATACCACTTTGTACACTGTAGTTCAGAAGGACATTTTCTTGATGGATAGGTATATAAGTAAAAGGAAACAAAGGAGGATAATGAATCAGTTCACTGGCAACTGATTCTATAGTAAAAGAATAAGGGAGGTAAGTACTGAAAATAGAAATGCTGTTCTTTTCCAAGTACTGAAGCCAAACTATAGGCCCAGATCTTGGGTAGATAGCTGTGATTCTGATGGCAAGAGGAAGATAATAATTTTAACCAATCAACTGGAGAAGCTAGGCACTTGACTGGCCAGTCTTACTTCTGAAACTGTAGTTTACAGCTCATAAGGCATAGACAAAAAGAGAAATATTTACTAACCATTAACCACATAAAAGATATTATGGTTATTTCTGGACTTCTCTTTTTCTCTCCCCCACCCCTATTTTCTTACTCTGGTTTTCATTTCCTTATTTGTTTATAGTAGAAAGGGCATTTCATGTCTATTTCAACAAATTAATATAGGATCATATGAAAGCTTTTCTGAATAGAGGGTTAGTAATGCAAGAAGTTTATTGAGGTGGTGAATTTAATGCTCGTCTCTTCCCACAGGTCCAGAAAACCTTGGCCTCTGAGTGACATGGTATAATAAAGAGGAAGGTACCAAAATTCAGAATGGCATAGCCCCCGTCAACATTGATATAAGTGGGTTAGTTGAAAACAAGTGGCCTCATCGTTCTAGCCCACAATGCAATCCTCTGAAGGTAACTCCTGTTCTTAAAAACTAGAAAGTTTAGAAACAAAAATTAAGGCTTTAGAAAGTATTCTCTCTTGTGTTATAAATTTCAGTCTGACAGCAGCCCTCTCTTTGAAAATATGCATGGGGTTGAAGCCAAGTTTAGGAAATTTATTTCCACACATACACTAACATGGAGGGAAACCTGCTATCACTTCCAAGCAGTTGATCTTGCAAAGCAGTGCACTGACAAAGCAATTTGCATCTGTCAACCCCCTTCTTTCTCAGAACAGAAAATGGCCTCTTCACTTACTACCGTGGCCAGAATAGCAAGGTTTTAGAATGAATTAGATTATCTGCTGAAATGTGTATTACATTTTGACTCCCTCATCCTTACTGTGTAGAAAGGATTTAAATTCCATTATATCTAAGTTACTAACAGAGTGGATTGTTGACCCTTCCTCCAGAAGGAGTCCCTTTTCAGAGGTTAGTATCACATAGCCCAGGAAATTGTAAAAGCAGAGCCAGCAAGACAGAATGAGGCCCTTCCTGGCTCCCTGGCTTTCCCATTGATTGCTTTTTCTTCTGTTCCACCTGAGCACCCCCACCTGTTCTTGATGCCAGGCTGACACCATCTCAACAGTGACCTATCAGGTAATCCAGAGAGATGCTAAAAAAAAAAAAAAAAAAAAAAATCATATGTGCAGCTGCTCAGTGAAACTTCTCATGAGTCAGAAAATCTGATTAGATTTCCACGCCTTCCAAATACAATACTGTGGGCTGTCCGCCAAGCAAATCACTGGGCATTTTTAATCAGCCATTTCACAGAGAAGTTCTTGGGTCCCTGGGCAGTGGCAGTCTTCCAGAAAGAAGGAATAGGAAAGGCCCTCGGAGAAGCAGCCAAGGCTGTGTGGGCCTAGTCTTACTGGGGTGTGTGGTGGAGGACAAAGCGAGTACAATTTCAGAGTACTTCACAGTTTACAGAACACTTTCGTGCTCATTATTTCATTTGAGGCTCTACATAAATCCATGAGGTAAGACTGAAAGATATTCTTATATCCATTTTCCAGTTTTTAAAAAATTGTGTTTGCACACATAGTTGCTAACCCAATTCCATGTAGTAATTGACAAGGCGGGACTCAAAGCAGGGGTTTTATGATTCCAAATTCCATATTGTTGGCATTTTCCCACACCATGCCAATACCCACTGCTAACATATAGTGAAGTATTGTGTGCTAGGAGCTCTGACATTGCTTTTCCTGCATTATCATCAGACATCCTGTGAACTGGGTACCTACATGTCCCTCTCTGGCACAAGGATGAGAGGTGGTATGATACTAACCTTTCCTTACCTGTGCAATTAAAACTTCAGGGAAATTATCTTGATCCACACATATGATTTCTCATTTCTACCTCTAAACATTACATAACTATGTGAGGGTCTCACATACCACACTCTAGGCAGGCTCTGGAAACAGCTCATTAGAAGGCTTCAGAGCTGGTAAATTAGCAGTAAGACAGGACTCTTCCTACATTAAAAAAGAACACTGTGTTTATCCCTGCTTTCATCTCCTCATCCCCTGCAATCTACTAGGTCACCAACTTTGAGGGGGGTTATAACCTTAGTAAGAAAGAAGACAAGGATTACTGTGTTCTGTATGTCCCTTTGCTTAGACTGATGCAGAGTTGAATCCTTTTATTGTGTTTACTACTTGAGAAGTCCTTTTGGGTCTAACATGGTGAATCAGTGTGAGGTGGAAGAAGTCTAAGTAGGAAGGGCAAGAGGATAAGGGGAAATGTTTAGTGAATGGTCAGTGCTCCTAAAGTGCTCTCTGTTGTCATTCTGAGTTGGTGTGATGCTGGAGCAAGCATCTGGCATTTACAATTAGAACTGTGGCGGCTTGGAATGAGCAGGGCATGAGAACTGGTGCCCTTAGTCTAACCCCGTAAAGTAGATCAGGAAGTAAATTGGAGAAAAGATAGTCATTATTTAAAGGAGACACTTCTTTTTTTTTTTTTAAGATTTTATTTATTTATTTGACAGAGCAAAACACAGCAAGAGAGGGAACACAAGCAGAGGGTGTGAGAGAGGGAGGAGAGGGAGAAGCAGGCTTCCTGCCGAGCAGGGAGCCCGATATGGGGCTCGATCCCGGGTCTCCAGGATCATGACCTGAGCCACCAGGCGCCCGGAGACACGTCTTTAAAAGAGGTTCAGGTATACATTTGGGGATGAGGTTTCCCTGCCTTTAGATGCCCTTACTTTCCTCTCCTTATCCTATTCCAAGTTTCATGCCTCTTTGAAGGTCCCTTAAGGCCAAGGAAGCCTTCCCTAATTCATCTACCTTTTCAGAAAAACACCGATAGCATTTATGGTCAGAACTCTTGACAAGCAAGTATTGGATATATGCACTTTTACTCTTCTCTATCTACTTAGTCTTTTAGTCTCAACTAAACCTCAGAATTCTTGCAGCCAGTGATCACATGGTTACCATCTTACATCATCTGTCACTTCTTGGGGCCTGGACACATAGTAAGTGATAAATGAACCTTGATAAATGCCTATTAGTTGTGATACACATGTAAAACTTTAACACACAGTCATAGAGCTCTTATATACCCAGGCACTCTGCATATGGTAATATATAATTCTTGGGCAAAGAATTACTGATGAGGAAAGAAGTTGCAAAGTTACTCTTCATGTAATAGTTAACCGTTTACTCCTAAAGCTAGTGTTTTCAAAAATAATTTTTTTCTTAACCACTGACTTCAGAACATGTGTACCTTTCAGTGATATTTGTGGATCACATTTTCTTTTCTGTATTTATCAGGGAGCCTGCCTGAGCCAATATTAAGTCCTAGTCTAAAAAGCTTCAATTAAAGCAGAAGCCCTTAGTTAAACAAACTGGAAAATAAGCTCAGAGTACATATCCTTGGGTGTTAAATCAACCAAAAACAATATATTGTAGATTAATTTGTGTCTACCAGTGGAGAAGAAGGATTACTGCTATATTTAACAAGGTTGTTTTGTTTTGTTTTGTTTTGTTTTGTTTTTAATTTCCCAACTTCAGAAACCATTTAGGAAAATAGGACAGTCCATGAAACTGGTTTTTAAAAAACAGCATAGGAGAGAACATACAAAGGCTAAATGCTAATATGTCACTGTCATTCAGAATAAAGTCTTGGATACATAGGATGGAAGAGCTGTAAGAGCTTGGGGGTCAGCTAGTCCAATTTCCTTATTATGTAAGTAATGGAGAAGTTTAAGCTTGGAAGTGTGAAGTGATGCACTCAGACTTACCAACATCAGGAGACTTGGTTCTAGACTCAATTCTATCTCCAAAGAGATATAAACACTTTAAGGAAAACAAAGATGACAGATGTTAATACAAGGTGGGGTAGTCTAGGAAAACTTATGTATTATTTATATTCATTTACTGTGTTTCTTCAAGGTAGAGGAACAGATAGGTCTTTTTAATTTTGGAAATTCTATTCAGAATATTAAAACACTACACTAAATTGAGTGCTAAAAGCCAAAGAATGCCTCATTTTTATTCATCAGATGTAAATGCAATGATTTGACTATAGTTGTCATTAACTGGCTAATAACTATTTATGACCTCAGGATGCAGTTTATACCAGTTAATGGGCTACGTAGTAAAGCTATGATTTTATTTCAGCCGTTATGGCTCCTGGTCTCAGTTGCTTGTATTAAGGCGTGAGCAGGTTCTGCTGATTATCTACATAATAAGAGATCATGTTCCAAGGGCCTGCAGAAAAACTCTCATCAAACAAAATTGGAGTTGTGCCTCAGAAGGAAGCCTTGCAGAAAAACATGTTGATTGTCCCAAATAACCCTCACGAATCACACTTACAGGAAATTGATCATACATTTTCTCAGCTGCATTTTCAAGCAATCGTGAATCACTAAGTGCTGGGGGGATTGTATCTGCTGACACTTCTCAAACAAAATTTTTCCAAACTCCTTCCACTTAGCCTTAGGGATGGCAGACCCTCTTGTAGGCACAGCTTAATGGAACATGCAGAGTGGGTTCTGGCTGAGCTAGGCTCAGAATGCAGGGTCGATTTATGAATGGTTGGTCAGGTGGGCTCAAAAAAGAGTAAGGCCTGGCAATGCCTACATCTGATTTCCTGACCATCTTTCAGACCAACCTCTATGTCCTCCTTCCCTATTTTTTCCCCTTAAGAATCTGTTCTTTTCAATATTTTAGTCCTTTATTCAGCTTGTATTGAATGACCATACACAATGTGCCAGGACTAGAGAAGAGGGAAAAGAAGTTTACAATATGTTCCTTGTTCATTCTGACTGCTTCTTTTTACCTCCACCATATTGCTCTTGTTGAAGTTATCATTATGTTTTGCCTAGATTATTGCTGTAGCCATAGAATATATAAGAGGATATCAGTTGGGACTATTATTCCTTTCCTGAAAATCCCCCAGTGGTTTTGCATTTCAGAGTAAAAGCCAAAGTCCTCACCATGGCCTATATGGCCCTCTATGACCGTGTGCCATGTTTGTGTGAAATTTTGTCCTGCCATCTGTCCTCTCACTGCACTCTGATCAGACTCCACTGCCCCCTTTGCTCCTCCTCAAACATAATAGTGACTCAAGCACTTTAAGACTTCTTCCCTTGCTGTTCCTTCAGCCTGGAATCCTTTTTTCCCTTAGGCACCCCATGGTTTCTCCTTCATTTTATTTAGGTTTCTTGTCAAAAGGACACTTATCATGAGAACTTCCCTGACCAACTGATCTAAAACACATTCATCTCTGTCTTCTCATCTTGATTTTTTTCTCTTCCTGACATTAAAACCACTGCAGTTGATTGCTTTATCTGCCTCTCCAGACTAGGTAAGTTTGATGAGAATAAGAAATTTGTTTAGTTCCCTAATATATCCATAAAATCTGGAGCTGCACCTGGCAGAAGTTTATTATTACTACATTGGCTGAACTAGAAAAGTTAAGTGTCTCAATGATGAAAGATACACACATTCATGAATGAATGAAATCGAGTGCTGCAATGAACTCCTTACTATCTAATGCATGAAGTCCTCTCTCTTCATTCTAGCCTTCAAAGTCATTCTACTAAACATACTTTCAGATTCAACTAACACAATCATCACTTTAAATAACTAAAGACTCTCAATTAGGTCATATAACAAGAAGCCTGGAGGAAAGCAGTCTTGATCCAGTAGGTGCTAAGAGGTGTATCAAAGGTAGAACTTCTATCTCTACCCTCACTACCCTTATCATGTTGCTTTAGTACAAGATAATGCAACCAGGCAGCATGTATACATTCAAGGCATGGAAGGTAGAAGTGGCAGTGAATCTAACCTATTTTTTAAGAAAACAAATGTTTTTCCCAGATGTCTTTTCCTAGGAGAATTTTCATTGTAATGATAATTTATCCATTCCCTAAGTCAGGGAAGTTTTCTGTTTTCTGTCCTTTAAGGTGTAGGCAAAGGAGAAGTGGGTTGTGAATGAGTTTAGGTGTAGCCAAGCTCCACTCTCTTTTAATGCCTTCCAAGGTATAACCCCTTCCTTGATTTCTCACTACTATATAGTTCCTATTGCAGCCCAACTCAGTTATTCAGTTTGCCAAACACTTATGCCCTCTACTTTTAGTAGTTGTTGTTTTTAATAGACAATTTCAGAGCAGTTTTAGACTTATGGAGAAATTGAGAAAACAGTATAGGGAGTACGGTTATACCCCTAAGTTTCCCTATTAATATCTTATACGGATATCATATATTTGTTACAACAAATGGACCAATGCTGATACATTACCATTAATAAGATTTCTTTAGTTTTTATCTAATGTCATTTTTCAATCCAGGAACATATTGAAGATATCAGATTGCATTTAGGTGTCCTATTTCCTTAGGCTATGACGGTTTCTTAGACTTTTCTTATTCATAATGACCTTGATGGTTTTAAGGAGTACTGGTTAGGTTTTACAGAATGTCTCTCTTCTGAAATTTGACTGATATTTTTCTCATAAAATGCTCCTTGTACCATAGCATATCAAAGGTACATGCTATCAATAATATGATATTTGTCCAGTCTCTTTACCATAAAATTATGCCTTTTTAACCTTTGTAACACTGTGTTCTTTAGAAAGAACTCACTAGTTATTTCCCCTCCTTGAGGGTAGGCTATCTACCTTAATTACTTGGGATTGTTCTGCATGGGATATTTGTCTCTTATCCTCCATCTGTTTATTCAAGCACTGATTTATATAAGTATGGATGCACTGATACAGGAATATCTCATTTTATTGTGCTTCACCTTACCACTGAGAAAGAAGCCAGAAGTAGGGCTCAATTCCAGTGTCTCGAGGTCATTACCTGAGCCAAAGACAGACAGTTAACTAACTAGAGGCCAGGTGCCCCTAACCTCTAAGTATTTAAGTGAAAGGAAGAGCTGCATGTCTCTTACTTTAAATAAAAAAGCTAGAAATAAGCTTAGTGAGGAAAGCATGTCAAATGGTAACATAAACTGAAAGTTAGGCCTCTTGCATCAGTCCACAAATTGTGAATGTAAAGGAACAATTGTTCAAGGAAATTAAAAATGCTACTCCAGTGAACACACAGATAATAAAGTGAAATAGCTTTACGGCTACTATGAAGAAAGTTTGAGTCTGGATAGAAGATGAAACCAGCCACAACATTCCCTTAAGCCCAGAATTTCCCCCAAAGCCTAGTCCAGAGTGAGGCCCTAACTTTACTCAGTTCTGTGAAGCCTCAGAGAGAAGGTGAGGAAGCTGCAGAAGAAAAGTGTGAAGCTTGCAGAGCTTGGCACATGAGCTTTAAGGAAAGAAGCCATCTCCATAACATAAAAGTACAAGATGAAGCAGCAAGAACCAATAGGAAAGCTATAGCAGGTTACCCAGAAGATCTAGCAGAGATAATTAATGAAGGAGGTAAAAACTAAAGATTTTTAATGTAGATAAATACTTTTATACTGGAAGAAATGCCATTTAGGACTCTATACCTAGGGAGGAGAAGTCAATTCCCTGTTTCAAAGCTTCAAAGAACAAGCTGACCCCTCCTAAGGGTTAATACAGTGGGTTAAACTAAGTTGGAGCCAATGCTCATTTACCATTCTGAAAATCCTGGGACCCTTGAGAATTATGCTAAAATATTCTGTCTTTATAAATTAAACAAAAAAGTCTGTATAAGAGCCCATCTGTTTATAACATGATTTACTACATATGTTAAGCCCACTGTTGAGATCCCCCCTGCTCAAAAAAAATCATTTCAAAATATTACTGCTTATTGAAAATATAGCGGGTCACCCAAGAGCTCTGATAAAGATGTACAATTAATGTTGTTCCATGCCTAATATAATATCCGCTTGGCAACCCATGGATCAAGGAGTCACTGTGACTTTCAAGTCTTAACTATAAAATGTACAGAATACATTTTATAAGGCTCTAGCTGCCATAGATACTGATTCCTCTGATGGATCTGTGCAAAGTCAATTGACAGCTTTCTGGAAGAGCTTTCACCATTCAGATGTCATTAAGAACATTCTTGATACATGGGAAGAGATAAAAATAACAACATTAAACAGGAGTTTGGAACTTTTTGGTTGGTTGATTCCAGTTCTCATGGATGACTTTGAGGGTTTAAGACTTCAGTGGAGAAACTAACTGCAGATGTGGTAGAAAGAGTGAGAGAACTAGAAAAGGAGCCTGAAGATATGACTGAATTGCCACAATCTCATGAAAAAACTTTAATGGATGAGGGATTACTTCTTATGGACAAAGTAAGTGGTTTCTTGTGATAAAATCTACTCCTGATAAAGATTGTTGAAGATTGTTGAAGATCCTGTGAAGATTGTTGAAATGACAACAGAGGATTTAGAATATTACATAGACTAGACGTCCAGGGAACATGACAGAGTAGGAGGACCCTAGGCTCATCTTACCTCATGTATGACTAGATAACATTTGTATCAGTGTAAGTATCCCAGAAAATGACTGAAGACAGGCAGAATAAACTTCACAACCAAATGTAGAGAACAGACCACATCAAAGAGGGTAGGAAAAGTAGAAATGTGATCAGAAACTAAATGGACTCACAGGACTGTCTGTGGGAAGGAGGGGCACTGTAGGCATAGAGGCAGGGAGAAACAGCTCCTCCCCACACTGAGGACCCAGCACAGAGAAGATGAATTCCCACAACATTTGGCTTTGAAAATGAGAGGGGTTAAATTTCATAAGTTATTACTTATGTAAGTTATTACAACCACAGAACTTAAAACTTAGAATTAAAAAAAAAATCAGTAAGCTCAGCTCTGGGAGAGCCAGTGGGCAGAGGAAACTGAGCCCCTGCCCTTACAGAGATAGCACAACAAACAGTCCATGGATATATGGCATAGAAGCAGCAGAGTGGAAAGTTCCTGGAGCACAGCAGAGGAAGAATGATTTACTAATGTCAAAGCATTGTCTTGAGGGGCAGATGGAGGAATATCTCTGGGAACAAAGGAACTAGCAAGTGCCATTTCCCTCTCTGATCCACCAGGAAAAACACAAAGCCACCTGTAGGACTTGCTACCTAACTTGCAAGGACTACACCGCCCCCCCATGCTTCCTTCTACCAGTCCACTCTGCCAGACAGCCCACTTAAGGCCAGGTGCTGTAGGGCCCCTCCTGCAGAGGACCAATGGCTCTCAAAGTTTGCTAACATCATCACCCTGCTACACCTCTCCCCCTGCCCAGCACTACGCTTTGGTGAATCCACACTCTCCAATGTATTCTTGTCCAGTGTCCATATAGGGTGTTGCCACAAGCCTGGCAGTGTGCAAGCAGCCTTTTTATATTGCCCAGCACCATCCCAAAGTGACTCCTTCCTTTGAGAGAAGGTAAAAATAACCACACATGCCAGTCCGATGGATGCCCCAACAGTGGGCTAGAGGCTGACAACAGATCTGACTATAGACCCCACTCACCAGTGATAGCTTCTTAGGGGAGAGCACAAAGAATGTACCCTACAGTTTGTTGCTATTGCATCTCTGGTCTGATTTTCCTCAAGCCCATGGCATGGCCAGACTGGCCCACTAACACCACAGTGACCAAACACTGCACACAATAGACAAAAGGAAACTCTGCATAAGCTGGCCTAAAGGAAAAAGCAGCTTAGCCATAACAGCAGGGCATATTCATCGCACATATTCTCTTGGTATATCACACATAGAAGACACCTCTGAAGCGCCAAGTTCTGATGAACAGGGAGACTGCATGATCTACAGAACCTCTACTAAAGGCTATTACTTTCAAGAACAGGAGATGTAGGAGATGTAACTGACCTTTGTAACACAGAGAAACAAACAGAGTTAGAAAAAATGAGGAGACAGAGAAATATAACCCAAATGAAATAACAGGATGAAATCATAAGAGACTAAGCAAAACAGAGATAAGTAATATACATGATAGAGTATTTAAAGTAATGATCATAAAGATTATCACTGGACTTGAGCAGAGTGGAAGATATCAGTGAGACCATTAATATAGAGATAAAGAAAAAACAATGAGAGATGAACACTATAACAAAATTTAAAATACACTAGATGGAATAAATAGTAGAAAGAATGCCATGGATGACAGAGTAATGGAACGTAATTAAGGTGAATAGGTGAGAGGAAAAAAGAATATGCAAAATTAAAAGACTTAGGAAACTCAGCAACATCATAGTTATCCCCTTCGCTTTATGGGGATCTCAGAAGCAGAAGAGAAAGAAAAAGAGACAGGAAATTTTTGTGAAGAGATAATAGCTGAAAAATTCCAAAACCTGGGGAAGGAAATAGAAATCCAGATCCAGGAGGCACAGATAAAGATCATAAAGATTAAAATACTTCTGGCCAGACTTATCCAAAAGAAAAAGGACTCATATTAATAAAATCATGAATGAATAAGGAGAAGTCATGACTAATACCAAGGAAATATAAACAATTATTAGAAATTATTATCAGCAACTGAATGCCAATGAATTAAGCAACCTGGAAGAGATGGACATCTTCCTGGAAACTTATAAACTATCAAGACTGAAACAGGAAGAAATAGATAATCTGAATAGACTGATAACCAGTAATGAAATTGAAGCAGTAACCCAAAACCTCCCCCAAAAAACAAGATTCCGGGGGCAGATGGATTCCCAGGGGACATGTACCAAACATTTAAAACATAAATAATACCTATTTTTCTGAGGCCGTTTCAAAACACTAAAACAGAAGGAAAATTTCCAAAATCATTCTATGAGGCCAGCATTAACCTCATCCCAAAACCAGGCAAAGATCCCGTCAAAAAGGAGACTTACAGATGAATATCCCCGATGAACAAGGATGCCAAAATACACAAGACCCTAGCCAATAGGATCCAATAGTACCTAGAAGAATTATCCATCACAACCAGGTAGGATTTATTCCTGAGATGTAAGGTTGATTCAACATTTGCAAATCAATCAATGTGATAGAGAACATTAATAAAATAAAATATAAGAACGATATGGTCCTCTCAATTGATGCAGAAAAAGCATCTGACAAAATACAGTATCCTTTCCAGATTAAAACTCTCCACAGTATAGGGACAGAGGTAACAATCTGCAATTTCATAAAAACCACCTATGAAAAGCCCACAGCACATATCATTGTCAATGGGAAAAACTGAGAGCTTTTCCCTTAAGATCAGAATATGACAGGGATGTCCACTCTGGCCACTATTGTTCAACAGAGTACTGGAAGTCCTAACATCAGCAAAAATAGGCAACAAAAAGAAATAAATAGCATTCAAATTGGCAAAGAAGATGTCAGACTCTCTCTTTGCTGATGACATGATACTTTATGTGGAAAATCCAAGACTCCACCCCCAAATTACTAGAATTCATACAGCAATTCAATAATGTGGCAGGATACAGAACCAATGCACAGAAATCAGTTGCTTTCTTATACATTAATGATGAAACTATAGAAAGAGAAATTAGAGAATTGATTCCATTTACAATAGCACCATAAACCTTAAGATACCTTGGAATAAACCTAACCAAAGAGGTAAAGGATCTATACTCTAGGAACTATGAAACACTCATGAAAGAAATTGAAAATATAAAAAAAAGATGGAAAAACATTCCATGCTCATGGATTGGAAGAACAAACACTGTGAAAATGTCTAAATTGTGCAGAGCAGCGTATGCTTTCCTTTTAACATATCATTGGCATTTTTCAAAGAGCTAGATCAAATAATCCTAAAGTTTGTATAGAACCAGAAAAGATACCAAATCAACAAGGAAATGTTGAAAAAGAAAAACAAAGTTGGGGACATCATGTTGCCTGACTTCAAGCTATATTACAAAGCTGTAATCACCAAGACAGCATAGTATTGGCAGAAAAACAGACACATTGGTCAATGGACCAGAACAGAGGGACCAGAAATGGACCCTCGACTCTTTGATCAACTAATCTTAGACAAAACAGAAAAAATGTCCAGTGGGAAAAAGACAGTCTCTTCAATAAATGGTGCTGGGATAATTGGACAGCTACATATAGAAGAATGAAACTAGACCATTCTCTTATACCACACACAAAGGCAAACTCGAAATGGATGAAAGACCTCAATGTGAGACAGGAATTCATCCAAATCCTAGAAGAGAACATAGGCAGTAACCTTTTCGACATCATCCACAGCAACTTCTTTCAAAACGCATCTCTATAGGCAAGGGGAACAAAAGCAAAAATGAACATTTGGGACTTCATCAAGATAAAAAGCTTCTGCACACTAAATGGAGCAGTCAACAGAGCTAAGAGGCAACCCACAGAATGGGAGAAGATATTTGCAAATGACACTACAAATAAAGGGCTGGTATCCCAGATCTATAAAGAACTTCTTAAATTTAACACCCAAAAAAACCCAAATAATCTAGTCAAAAAAATGGGCAGAAGACATGAACAGACACTTCTCCAGAAAAGACATACAAATGGCTGACAGACACATGAAAAAATGTTCAAAATCATGGCCATCAGGGAAATTCAAATCAAAACCACATTTAGATACCACCTTACACCAGTGAGAATGGCAAACATTAAGAGGGCAGAACCAAACAATGTTAAAGAGGTTGTGGAGAAAGGGTCACCCTCTTACACTGTTGGTGGGAATGCAAGTTGGTACAGACACTTTGGAAAACAGTATGGTGGTTCCTTGAAAAGTTCAAAATAGAGATACCACATGACCCAGCAATTGCACTTATTTTTTTATTTACCCCACAGATACAGATGTAGTGAAAAGAAGTGGCACCTGCACCCCAATGTTCATAGCAGCTGTGTCCACAATAGCCAAACTGTGGAAAAAGCCAAGATGCCCTTTAACAGACAAATGGATAAAGAAGATGTGGTCTATATATACAATGGGATATTAGTCAGCCATCAGAAAGGATGGATACCCACCATTTGCATCGACATGGATGGAACTAGAGGGGATTTATGCTAAGGGAAATAAGTCAAGCAGAAAAAGACACTCATAAGTGGAACCTAGGGAATAGCATAGAGGACATTAGGAGAAGTGAGGGAAAACTGAAGAGGGGGAAATAAGAAGGGGAGAGGAACCATGAAAGACTATGGACTCCAGGAAACAATCTGAGGGTTTCAGTGGGGAAGGGGTGAGGGGAATGGAGTAGCCAAGTGATGTGTATTAATTAGGGCTCATGTTGCATGCAGCACTGGGTGTTATATGCAAACAATGAATCATTGAACGCTACATCAAAAACTAATGGTGTGTACTGTATGGTGACTAATATAATTTTAAAAATACAAAAATAGTAACTCAAAATGATATAACCTGACCTATATTAATGCAGTGTTACTTATAATAGCCACACTATGGAAGCAGTCCAGGTATCCACTGAAAGATGAATGAATTAAGAAGATGTGATATAGGGGGAGGAGCAAGATGGCAGAGGAGTAGGAGACCTAAATTTTATCTGGTCAGGAATTCAGCTAGATAGTTAACAAACCATTCTGAACACCTACAAGCACAACAGGAAATCAAAGAGAAGAATAGCAGGAGTTCTATGCACAGAAAAGTGATCACTTTCTGGAAGATAGGACATGTAGAGAAGTGAATCCAAGGCGATATATGGGAGGATAGACTGCAGGGGGAGCGAGCCTCCATCAGCTGGCTACCGGCAAGTGAGAGAGCAGTAGAGCACACAATCAGAACTTTTAGAAGTCTGCTCTACAGAGCCACATTGCTCCAGTGGTTAAGCAGGGGGTGGAACACTTGCTGGGTCAGATTGATCTCAGTATCCTCAGGGTCACAGAAAGGCCAGGGGTGCCTGAGTGTGGCAGGGCTTCCAGGTATGGCAGAGCAGGAAAGGTGGCTGCAAAGATGGAGCCAAGGAGTGGGCTCTCAGCTCAGGATTGCCATAAACCATAATCCAAGTCACAGTCAGGCCACTATGCTCACTTGAAGCAGGGACCCCACAGGTGGCAGATCCAGGGAGATCCCTCTCCCTTCCTCTACTAGGAGGAGTGGTGTGGGAGTGCACTACATGAATCTGCTGGTTTTGGAGATTCCAAACAGGGCTATGTGCCAGAGACATAAATGCTCAGTCACAGGCCGAGTTTGCATGGAGTGGGGCCAGAGACCAGGGAGACAGGAGTGACTGACTGCTTTAATCTGAGGGCTCACTGAAGAGGAGGTCCCTCAGCTCTGGGGTCCTCTGGGGCTGGAGATTGGAGGCCACCATTTTCATTCCCATCCTCCAAAGTAGTGGGGGAAGAGTTCAGGGAACAAAAGCTACCAAGAGCAAACACAAGCAGATTACTTAGCCTAGTCCCTGGCAAGGGAGGTACAGGGCAAAGACATCTGAGAATCACTACAACAGGCCCATCCCCCAGAAGATCAGCAAAAATATCCAACCAAGACCAAGTTTACTGATCAATGAGAACTGCAACACTCCAGCACTAAGGGGAATATAGCACATAGAATTCATGGCTTTCCCCCCCCATGATTCTTTAGTCTTTCAAAGACAAATTTTTAAAATTTTCATTCTTTTTTATTTTTTAAAAATTTTTTCCTCTTTCCTATTTTAATTAACATCTTATCAATACCTTTTGAAAAATCTTTAATTTTCATTGTTATAGTCATATTCTATCCTTTAATTGTATTTAACTTTATTTTTTGTATACATATTTTTCTTTCTTTAAATTTTGGGATATGGTTTCTTCTAACAGACCAAAATATACCCTAAATCTAGCATATGGCTTTGTTCTAGCCTCCAGCCTGATCACATTCCCTCTTTTTTTTTTTTTTTAGAGCCTAATGTCCTAATTAAGTCTTTTTTTTTTAAAGATTTTATTTATGTATTTGACAGATAGAAACACAGCGAGAGAGGGAACACAAGCAGGGGGAGTGAGAGAGGGAGAAGCAGACTTCCTGCCGAGCAGGGAGCCCGATGTGGGGCTCAATTCCAGGTCTCCGGGATCATGACCTGAGCTGAAGGCAGTTGCTTAACCAACTGAGCCACCTAGGTGCCCCATTCCCTCCTTTTAAAAAATTTTTTTTTCAACCAACTTTTTCTCTTACCAATTCCTTTTTAAAATCTTTTTAAATTTTCATCTTTACACTTTTGTGTGTGTGTGTGTGTGTTTCCTCTTTAAAATTTTGGGAGGCAGTTTCTTCTAACAGAACAAAATACCCCCAAATCAAGTGTGATACATATATATATCCTTTCTTTTCCCCCCACTTTCAGGTCTCTTCTCATTTGGTTAGGGTAATTTTTCTGGGGCTATTTTTACCCTTTTAGCATTTTCTCTCTCATCCATCTATTCTTCCCTGGACAAAATGACAAGGCAGAAAAACTCACCTCAAGGCAAAAAAAAAAAAAAAGAACAAGATGTAGTACCACATGCTAGGGACCTAATCAATACAGACATTAATAAGATGTCAGAACTAGAGTTCAGAATGATGATTAGAAAGATACTAGCTGGCCTGAAAAAAGCATAGAAGATACTAGAGAATTCCTTTCTGGAGAAATAAAACAACTAAAATCAAAGTTGAAATCAAAACTATTAATGAGGTGTAATAAAAAATGGAGGCTCTTACTGCTAGCATAAATAAGGGAAAAGAGAGAATTGGTGATATAAAAGACAAAATGATGGAGAATAAAGAACCAGAAAAAGAGAAATAAACAACTACAGGATCACGAGGGAAGAATTCAAGAGATAAGGGATACATAAGATGAAAAAAAAATTAGAATAATTGGGATCCCAGAAGAAGAAGAGAGAGAGGTGCTGAAGGTATATTGGAGCAAATTATAGCAGAGAACTTCCACAATTTTGAGAAGGAAGCATCAAAATCCAGGAGACAGAACCCCCCTCAAAATCAATAAAAATAGGTCCACACCTATTTTTCTAATCTAATAGTAATATTAGATTCTAATAGTAAAATGTACAAGTCTCACAAACAAAGAGAAAATTCTGAAAGCAGCTTGGGACAAGAGGTCTGTAACCTATAACACTAGAAATATTAGATTGGCAGTATACCTATCCACAGAGACCTGGCAGGCCAGAAAGGACTGGCATGATATATTCAGAGCACTATATGAGAAAAATATGCAGCCAAGAATACCATATCCAGCTAGTCTGTCATTCAAAATAGAAGGAGAAAAAAAAGCTAAACAAAAACTAAAAGAATTTGCAAACACCAAACCAGCCCTACAGGAAATATTGAAAGTGATCCTCTAAGCAAATAGAGAGCCTAAATGTAACAGATCAGAAAGTAACAGAGACAGTATACAGTAAGAGTTACCTTGCAGACAATACAAGGGCACTAAATTCATACCTTTCAGTAGTTACCCTGAATGTAAATGGGCTAAATGCCCCAATCAAAAGACACAGGATATCAGAATAGATTAAAAAAAAAAAAAAGACCCATCAATGTGCTGTCTTCAGGAAACTCATTTGAGACTCATGGACACCTCCAGATTGAAAATGGTGTGTGTGGATGTGAACAATTTATCATGCTAATGGACATCAAAAGAAAGCTGGGTGATAATCCTTATATTAGACAAATTATATTTTAAACCAGAGACTGTAATAAGAGATGAGGAAGGATATCAACAAGGAAATAAAGGCTTTTTATACTTTTTAAAAAAGATTTTATTTATTTATTTGACAGAGAGAGAGATCCACAAGTAGGCAGAGAGGCAGGTAGAGAGAGAGGAGGAAGCAGACTCCCTGCTGAGCAGAGATCCCCATGCAGGCCTTGATCCCAGGACCCCAAGATCATGACCTGACCTGAAGGCAGAGGCTTAACCCACTAAGCCACCCAGGTACCTGTAAATAAAGGCTTTAAATGACACACTGGACGAGATGGACCTCACAGATATATTCAGAACATTCCATCCCAAAGCAGCAGAAGGCATTCTTCTCTAGTGCACATGGAACATTCCCTAGAATAGATCACATCCTGGGTCACAAAGCAGGTCTCAACCCGTACCAAAATACTGGGTTCATTTCCTGCATATTTTCACACCACAATGCTTTGAAACTAGAACTCATCCACAAGAAGAAAGTTGAAAAGAACTCAAACACATGGAAGCTAAAGAGCATCCTACTGAAGAATGAATGGGTCAGCCAGGAAATTAAAGAAGAATTTAAAAAATTCATGGAAACAAGTGAAAGTGAAAACACAACTGTTCAAAATCTTTGGGATGCAACAAAGGTGGTCCTGAGAGGAAAGTATATAGCGATACAAACCTTTCTCAAGAAACAAGAAAGATCTCAAGTACACAATCTAACCATACACCTAAAGGAGCTGGAGAAAGAACAAGCAAAGAAAGCATAAACCAAGCAGGAGAAGAGAAATAATAAAGGTCAGAGCAGAAATCAATGAAATAGAAACCAAAAGAACAGTAGAACAAATCAATGAAACTAGGAGCTTGTTCTTTGAAAGAATTAACAAGATCGATAAATCCCTGGCCAGACTTATCGAAAGGAAAGGAGAAAGGACCCAAAATTAATAAAATAATGCATGAAAGAGGAGAGATAACAACCAACACCAAAGAATTACAAACAATTATAAGAACATATAAGGGACTATACATCAGCAAATTTGACAATCTGGATGAATGAATGCATTCCTAGAGATGTATGAACTACCGAAACTGAACTAGGAAGAAATAGAAAACCTGAACAGACCCATTATGAGTAAAAAAATTGAAGCAGTAATCAAAAATCTCCCAACACACAAGAGCCCAGGGCCAGATGGCTTTCCAGAGGAATTCTACCCAACACTTTTTTTTTTGGAAGATTTTATTTATTTATTTGACAGAGAGAAATACAGTTAGAGAGGGAACACAAGCAGGTAGCCCTATGTGGAGCTTGATCCCAGGACTCTAGGATCATGACCTGAGCTGAAGGCAGTCGCTTAACCAACTGAGCCACCCAGGCGTCCCCTTTACCAAATATTTAAAGAAGAATTAATACTTATTCTCCTGAAACTGTTTCAAGAAATAGAAATAGAAGGAGAAATTCCAAAGTATTTCTATGAGGCCAGCATTACCTGGATCCCAAAACAAGACAAAGACCCCATCAAAAAGGAGAATTACAGACCAATATCCTTGATGAACAGGGATGCAAAAATTCTCACCAAAATACTACCCAATAGGATCCAGCAGTACATTAAAATGATTATACAGCAGGACCAAGTTGAATTTATTCTTGGGCTGCAGGTTGGTTTTAACATCCACATGTTTTAACATCCACAAATCAATCAGTGTGATAGAATACATTAATAAAAGAAAGAATAAGACATATAATCCTCTCAATAGATGCTGAAAAAGCATTTGATGAAGTACAGCATCCTTTCCCATTCAAGACTCTTCATAGTGTAGGGATAGAGGGTACATACCTCAATATCATAAAAGCCATCTATGAAAAACCCACAGCAAATATAATTTTCAATGGGGAAAAAACTGACCTTAAGGTCAGGAACATGGCCACATCGTCCACTATCACCACTGCTATTCAACATAGTGCTAGAAGTCCTAGCCTCAGCAATCAGACAACAAAAAGAAATAAAAGGCATCTGAGTCAACAGAGAAGAAGTCAAATTCTCACTCTTTGCAGATGGTATGATACTTTATGTGGAAAACCCAAAAGCCTCCACTCCAAAACTTCTAAAACTCATACAGGAATTCAGTAAAATGTCAGGATATAAAATCAATGCGCAGAAATCAGTTGCATTTCTACACACCAACAAGACAGAAGAAAGTGAAATTGAGGAGTCGATCCCATTTACAATTGTACCCAAAACCATAAGATACCGAGGAATAAACCTAACCAAAGAGGCAAAGGATCTGTACTCAGAAAACTATAGAATAGAGTACTCATGAAAGAAATTGAGGAAGAAACAAATAAATGAAAAAAACATTCCATGATCATGGATTGGAAGAACAAATATTGTGAAAAAGTCTCTGCTACCTAGAGCAATCTACACGTTTAATGCAATCCCAATCAAAATACCATGAACTATTTTCAAAGAAATGGAACAAATAATCCTAAAACTTATATGGAACCAGAAAAGACTCTGAATAGCCAGGGGAATGTTGAGAAAGAAAACCAAAGTTGGCAGCATCACAATTCCAGATTTCAAGCTCTATTGCAAAGCTGTAATCATCAATATGGTACTGGTACAAAAATAGACACAAAAATCAATGGAACGAATAGAGAGTCCAGAAATGGACCCTCAAGTCTATGGTCAATGAATCTTCAACAAAGCAGGAAAGAATGTCCAGTGGGAAAAAGTCTCTTCAACAGTGTTGGTACAATTGGACAGCCACCTGCAGAAGAATGAAACTGGATCATTTCCTTACATCACACACAAAAATAGACTCAAAATGGAAGAAAGACTTCAATGTGAGACAGGAATCCATCAAAATCCTTGGGGAGAACACAGGCAGCAACCTCTGGGACCTTAGCCACAGCAATTTCTTCCTAGAAATATCACCAAAGACAAGGGAAGCAAGGGCAAAAATGAATTATTGGGACCTCATTAAGATCAAAAGCTTTTGCACAGCAAAGGAAACAATCAACAAAACCAAAAGAAAACTGATAGAATTGGAGAAGATATTTGCAAATAACATATCAGATAAAGGGCTAGTATCCAAGTTCTATAAAGAGCTTATCAAATTCAACACCTAAAGAACAAATAATACAATCAAGAAATGGGCAGAAGACATGAACAGACATTTCTGCAGAGAAGACATCCAAATGGCCAACAGACACATGAAAAAGTGTTCGACATCCCTCGGCATATGGGAAATATGAATCAATACTACCATGAGATACTACCCCACACCGGGTCAGAATGGCTAAAATTAACCTGTCAGGAAACCACAGGTGTTGGCAAGGATTTGGAGAAAGGAGAACCCTCCAACACTGTTGGTGGGAATGCAAACTGGTGCAGCCACTCTGGAAAATGGTATGGGGGTTCTTTAAAAAGTTGAAAATAGAGCCACCCTGTGACCCAGCAATTGCACTACTGGTTTTTTACCCTAATGATACAAATGTAGTAATTTGAAGGGGCACATGCACCTGAATGTGTATAGCAGCAATGTCCATAATAGCCAAATTATGGAAAGAACCTAACTGTCCATCAACAGATGAACGGGTAAAGAAGTAGTATATATACACAATGGAATACTATGTAGCTATCAAAAAAGCAAATCTTGCCATTTTCGAAGACATGGGTGGAACTAGAGGATATTATGCTAAGCAAACTAAGTCAATCAGAGAAAGACAATTATCATATGATCTCTCTGAAAAGGAATTTGAGAGGCAGGGCGGGCCATCATTGGGGGAAGGGAGGGAAAAATGAAACGGGATGGGACCAGGGAGGGAGACAAACCATAAGACTCTTAACCTCAGAAACAAACTGAGGGTTGCTGGAGGGGGTTAGTGGGAGGGATAGGGTGGCTGGGTTATGAACATTGGGGAGGGTATGTGCAATGATGAGTGCTGTGAATTGTGTAAGACTGATGAATCACAGACCTGTACCTCTGAAACAAATAATACATTATATGTTAATTAAAAAAATATGTGATATAGGTTATTTGTATGTTATATATAGCCATAAAATGAGTGAAATCTTGCCATATTCAAAAACATGGATGTAACTGAAGAGTACCATTCTAAGTCAGAGAAAGACAAATACCATAGGATCTCACTCATATCTGTAATTTAAGAAACAAAACAAACAAAGGGGAAAAAATGAGATAAACCGAAAAATATACTCTTAGAAAACGAACTGATGGTTACCAGAGAGGGGGTGAAGGGTGAAATAGGTGAAGGGGATTAAGAGTATAGCCATCACGATGAGCACGGAACAATGTACAGAATTTCTCAATCACCGTACTGTAACCTGAAACTAATGTAACACTGTAGGTTAACTGAAATCAAGATAAAATAAAAAGTTTAATAAACAAAAGGAAGTAAATAAGAATATTATATCAACTTAGTTGATAATGCTGCAGCAGGGTTTCAGAGGGTTAACACCAAGTTTAGAGGAAGTCTCCTGTGAGTAAAATGTAGTTAAACAGCATCATACACTGTAGAGAAATTGTTCATGAAAGGAAGAGGTGACTGATGCAGAAAACTTAATGTCTTATTTTGTCTAATTGTCTTCTATAAATGCATGAAACAACCTCATTTTGTCTCATTGTCTTAATTATTGTCTCATTTAAAAAAATTTGCCACAACCACCTCTGCCTTTTGCAACCACCACTCTGATCAGTCTGTAGCCATAAACATCAAGGCAGAGTCCTTCATCAGCAGAAAGATCAGGACTCACTGAAAACTCAGATGGTTAATATTTTTTAGCAATAAAATATCTTAATGTATATACACTATTTATACAAAATGCTACTACATTTAATAGACTATAATACTGTATAAACATAACTTCTATATGCACTATGAGAACAAATATTGCTTTATTGCAATAGTTCCCTTATTGCTGTTGTCTAAACCAAACCTGCACTATCACCAAGGCATGCCTGTATTTCCTTTTATCTGGGGTCATAATCTAATACTGTATTTTGTTGGTTGAATTCATTTTCCTTTGTCAATTGAAAGCTCTTTCAGTTGGCTTCTGTGTCCCTTTGACATATCCTAAATCAGTGTGGTTTTCTAGTCTTTGAACACTGTCTTTCAACACTTTTTGGTACTACAAAATACTCCAGACTCATCTTGTATATTTTCTGCCTCAGTTCTAAAATCAACCATTTCTCCAAGGAACCCTATTAATTCTACTGAAGAGTGGTATTTGGAATGGAGATATGGTTACTAGATATGCTTAGTGCTCTCAGGTGACAGAGCAAGGAAATATTATACTAACATGTGAATATACATAGCTCCACAAATATTTTTATATGTAATGGGATGTATTTGTATTAAACTAAGTATTAGTTCAAACTGATGTCTCTAGCTCTAATCCATCACCACAAGGGTAATTCTAGTCTCCCCCTTATTTACCTGTAAAGTACTTCAGTGATAAATCTGGCTCCCATCCTCTCCGTTCCATTTAATCTTTCAATCCCAGTTTTGGTGTATAACTATATGAGAATTATTAACTCATAACCTAGGTGAGCACAGCTTTATCAGCTAGGGTACAGTCACTATGTGTAGTTCTTTTTGGTTTTAGATTTACAGACTCAACTCATTTCCTAAGTTTCTTAGGTTAGTGCCTTTTTGCACCACTCTCTTCAGTGAGGTTGTTTCATGTATTTATAGAAGAGTTGGACTCTTGTCAAAATCTGCTTTCCTTTCTGGGATCTCTAAATGTCCTCAATGATTTTTTTTTAAGTTACATATGTTATGGTTCACTGTTTTATGCTGTAAAGTTCAATGGGTTTTGACAGATGCATAATGTCATGTATCTACAATTACAGTATCATATAGAACATTTTCGCTGCTCTAAAAAATGCTATATTTCACCTCTGTGTTTCAACTCTGTCCTCTTGCCCTGTAACCCGAGTGACCATTGATCTATCTCCAAAGTTCTACCTTTTCTAGAATATTATGTAATTGGATTCATATAGGATGTGTCCTTTTCATATGATTTCTTTTACTTAGCAATATGCATTTAAGGTTCCTCCTCGTCTTTTTGTGGTTTAATAGCTCATCTGTTTTTATCACTAAATACTACTCTATTGTATGAATGTATCACTGTTTATCGATTCACCTATTGAAGGATATTTTGGTTGCTTACATTTATTGGTATTTATAAATAAAGCTGCTTTACATATTCACTACCTTGGATTGTGATTGTACTCAACTTTTGGGGGGAAAATCTTTCTAAGTGGTTGTACCATTTTACATTTCCACCAGCAATGAATGAGAGTTCCTATTATTCTAGGTATTTATCAGCATTCATATTAACATTTAAAAGAAATTTAGCCATTCTAATAGATGCATGGTGGTATTTCATTGTTTATTTAATCTCTTCATGCTTTTATGTCCTTCACATTAAACTTACTCACTTGCCAAGTCATATGTCCAAGCCCTTCAAAGCCATCTTCAATGCCATTTATTCCATGAAGTACCACTCAAAAAATTCACCTACTCTGCCAAATAAGCCTCTTCCTTTCTTAAATTTCTAACATCCTTTCTCACTAATTTCTTAATATTTGAAAGAGCCCATGAGATCTTCAAAAATATCACCGTATCACCTTCCACATAAAAGTCAGAATTTCAGAATTAAAATATTTTTCAATACTTTAGATGCTTACCGATAGATGTTATATAAATGTCAGTGAATAGAAAGCAACGAAGACATGTGCAGGTATTGGGAAGGTAGCTTGGTTCATTTGCCAGTGATGTGATTCATTCCCATCTACCAATCTTAACCGATAGGGAATTCAATCATCTCAAAATTCCATCACTGCAGTAACTTTTGGATTTGGATTATTGAAATCATGGCTATTCACTCTGTGAATGCAGTCTACAGAATCTTTTCCAGGCACATTCTCTTTTTTTCTTTTTCTTTTTGAATCATAGCAGGTTTTGCTCATGCTTTATTTTCCTGCTAGATTGTAAGGGCTTGAGGATAAACTATGTCTTTAATTAGTTTTAAATTCACTAAATATCAAATTAATAAATAGTTCTATAGAGCTTAAAAAGGCAAAGAGCAATCTCTAGTTTCAGAGATTCCCTAAGATTTCAAGGAAGCCTGGAAGAGAAAAAAACAAAACTAAATAGACTACAAATTCAGGCACCTGGTAAAGAAAACAGCTACTGCATTAATACCAAGGCTCCCAGGAAAGACCTGTGTTCCCTTTGTCCTATAAAGGCTGTGGATATAGAGTAGATAATGGTGCCTAAGTGATCAGCTTGCTCGTTACCATAGCAATTTCACCACCCTTGCTACAGTAAGTCTCCTGGCTCTGTCCCTGTGGGCTGGAACAGCCACCTGTTCTTTGTTTTTACTTGGCATGCTGCCTTGTAAACACAAGGCAGGGTTCGGAACTTTTGTTTATGCTCTGACTAATCAAGTACCAGAATACAGGTAAGCACAAAAGGAGGACTTGGGGGAAGGGAGATTGGTAACCTCCCCACATTTTCTGAAGTCATCTCTGCCATTTAGCTAGGGATCCCAAGCTCCTTTCTTTGAAGGAGCAAGGCATTTGCAAGGGAACCGTTGTGTGTGTGTGTGTGTGTGTGTGTGTGTGTGTGTGTGTGTTTAAGATTTCATTTATTTATTTGACAGAGAGAAACATAGCTAGAGAGGGAACACAAGCAGGGGAAGTGAGAGGGGGAGAAGCAGGCTTCCCGCTGAGCAGGGAGCCCGATGTGGGACTTGATCCCGGGTCTCCGGGATCATGACCTGAGCCGAAGGCAGTCGCTCAACCAAGTGAGCCACCCAGGCGCCCCAAGGGAACAGTTTTTAAGAGAATCCTTCCCTGTCCCCAAAATGTGGCTTTATCTTTTGTTTCCAGAAAACAAATCCAGAGCACATGTGACCTCACAGGCCCAGGACAGTGCTGAGCAGAAGGTTGGTGCTCAGTAAAGAGGGACCCTGAGTCAGTGAAGTCAGTGTTCCTAGAGGTCTCTGAAGCTTTGCACATTGAGGACTAATTCTGGGGACAGGAGTAAAAGTGAACAGGCCTCAGGGGGTAGTTGGGCTGGCAAGTCATCTATTAGCTATCAGAGAGATACCATTTCTTTTCCTACTTAATGGTATTTTTTAACATCTACTGCATGTGAGGCACTGGGGACAGAACAAAAATCCAGATATGTCCTGCTCCTCATAAATTAAGTAGATACTTAAATTCTAATTGCTAGCTATTTATACAGATTACTTTATTATGGATTGCCTTAAAAGCCATCTATTACAATTCAAAGATTTCCTGGAAACAATTACTAACACTATTATAAACAATTCTAATAATATAATCTTTATATATTTACGGTACCTTATGGCTTTCATGAAATTCACTATCTCTTAAAGCAACCCTATGAAGTAGGTCAAGCTGGACTTTGCAGCTGATGGAAGAAGGCTCAGAAAGAGTACCAAACTCATAGATGTCAAAACATCAATATTTCAAAGTGTTGTCTGAAGACCTACAACAGACCCAAGATCTATTAGATCACAATTGGTATGGACAGGCTCAGGAAATTCCATTTTTTGATAGTGCTAACTCTCCAATAACTAATCATTATTATATATGTTCATTTATTAAGGATTTTAACTCAGATCTCTTAAACCTTTTACATTTTTTACTACATTATGGGGTCTATGTGAACTGGGAGAATCACCGCATGTCGGTGACCTAAGGCAGGCTTGAGATTTTTTGTGCCCTTCTCAGTCTTCCCCCTGCTAAATATTTCTGCAGAAACAGAAAAGAGGCCTTCAAAATGCTGATTCAGTTTCCTCATCAACTACCCTTTTCTCCCAAAGGCTGACCCCTCCAAGAATAGAGCTGCAGTGAAATGCTTCGATCACTAAGAGCCTCTTATCTTTTTGCTGGTGACAACATTGTGTCCCTACTGTTTTCTCTTTTGGCAGCTCACCAGCAGAGCAAATAGGATGTGGCAGGAACCCCACTCTTCAATTAAGGCTGACATGTCTCCAGAGCATGTAGAAGAGGAGAAGGAAGAGACCCGTATGGAGGCGGCTAGAATAAAGAGGCAGCTTAAATAAGCAGATCAGCCACCCTTCTGAAGTCAGTGGCTTCCCATGGTTTCAAGCATGGTGCCTCCATGCTATCGGTACACATCTATTCTCTCAGCTCTGTTTCCTGATTTACATGTATTGCTCTTCATAAATTATTAAGTGTTCTACAAAAGTAAGGCTTTGTCATCAATTTAAAAGTTATTTTATGAGTATCTACTCTGCTATGGATTATGATCAAACAACACAGATAAGGTTCCTGCCGTAGCAATACAGCACACAAATGAGCAGGGACTACACATTTAAAACAAGTAATTAAAAGAGCAGTGTAGGTTTCTATGGTGAAATTAACAAACATACTCAGATGTCATATAGCAATAGAAGTTAACACCATCCAGGGATTCTCAGAGTGTGGTCTGAAAGCTACCTGGTCAGTAACTCTTGAGAATATTTGTGAGTAAAAAGAAAAAAAAAAATGCTTGGATTCACCCCCAGATACTCTGGGGATGGGCTTTGAGAAGAGATATTCTTAACAAACTCTTTAGATCATACTTTTGCCTACTGAAGTTGAGGATTATGTGTGTGTGTGTGTGTGTGTGTGTGTGTGTGTGTGTGTGTTGACAGTAGGAGAGAGGGTAGCAAGAAAGGCAACTGTGAAGAAACAATATGTGTGCAAGATGAAGGCCGAATATTTAGACTTAAAGTAAGGATACTTGTGCAAGAGCTTCCTGGATAAAATAATAGCGTATGTAAAATTCTAAAGTCAGTGGAAGAAGGTAAACAGTCCTTTTGCTGGAGAATAAGGAGGAAGCTGGAGAGGGGCAGAAATAAAAGCAGAACCTCAGATGCAAGAGCATGCCAGTATTGTTAGTATTGTTAAGGATTTTATATTCTATCTTAAGGCACTGAAGGGCTTTAGCCACACAAGGAACATAGTCAAGTTTTCATTGAAAAATAAAAATAGAAAGATCCTGTGAATGGCTTGGGGTCTTTAGAGGATGTGAGGCTATGAGGAGAAACCTGGGATGAAACAATGCTACCTTGAATTAGGTCAGTGGCAATGAAAAGGGAGAGAAATAGGCACTCAGTGCCACCATGTCCATGTTTACTCACTCCAATTTCAAGGATAGAAATTGGATCGAGTTGCTGTCTCTGCAATGATGGGAACACGCTCTTTCAGAAGACTTCTGCTACCTGTGTACTTTGTGGCAAAGGATATGCTTTGGTTTGGATAAGAAGAGGCTGACTGGGTTAAGTTCAGAAAACTTTTGGTTTGTTTCAGACTGACTCTGCCACTAAAGCTCTTTGGCCCAATCTGAGGCTCAAGTTTTCCATGCAATGCATATTCTCATTGCATTTTCCTCCATGGTGCTTATCACAACTTACACAATTAGGTGAGAAATGCCTTCAATTATTTGTTAAATATCTGTCTCCTTCCTTAAACTGTAAATTCCGATGGTCAGTGGCCAGTAGGTCTGGTTCATTGCTATTTCCAAGCTCTAAGAGTAACAGTCACTGAGAATCCATACCTAGGATTCCTACCCTCATAGGATTCACTCTTTGGAATATGGTTAGATGAATGTGATACTTAGAAGGATAAAGGGGTAGAACCCTGGGGATGTTTAGATGTGGAACATGAGGATCAAGAGGAAGGAAAAGTCTAGAAAGATTCCTGTTTCTACTTTGGGTATCACTGACTGCGGTAAAATATCTATATCTATCTATCTATCTATAGATCTATAGTAGAGACAGGTCTTAAATATAAGACCAGTTTAATCTGGAACATCTAAACTCTAATGCAATACATGCACATAGATATCTAGTGGGATATACAATTTTGAGGTTTTGGTAAGAGATGGGAGTCAGAGATGTTGCATGTATTTTGGAAAAGTAGCATACATTTTCTTCTTATACTAAATGACAGGACATATGGATGAATAAAATCCAATTTATAATAATTGTTATTTATTGCTAGGAGTTGCCTCAGTTCTCAGTGCTTTGACTTAATCAATCCTCATAACAATTCTATGGAGTAGATACTCTTAGGATTCCCATTTTGCAGATAAGGACATGGGTCATATAAAGTTCAAGTACCTTATCATGTTTACACAGGCAGAGGGTAGAGGAGACAGTCCTCTAGCTAGCTTTGTGCTTAAAATGCTAACCTTTTTTTAAAATATTTTATTTATTTATTTGACAGAGAGATATATTACAAGGAGGAAGGGAGGCAGGCAGAGAGAGAGGAGGGAGCAGGCTCCCTGCTGAGCAGAGAGCCCGACACAGGCCTCAATCCCAGGACCGTGAGATCATGACCTGAGCTGAAGGCAAAAGCTTTAACCCACTGAGCCACCCAGGTGCCCTAAAATGCTACTCTTACAACCTGTCATGCACCTGCTCTCATAGTAGCCAGGCCATCTTCCATCCAATGTCACATCATAAGAACTATTTACCATCTATCTCTCTGCAGATCCTATGAAGGTTTTGGCTAAAGATTTTGCCTTATTAATATTTTATTTTCATTATTTTTCAGGAGAAGAAACTCAGGCACAGAGTGGTAAAATAAATTCCCTAAGGTCACATAGTCAAGGAAGTGGGTGACCCAGTACGTGAACTTAGCTCTACTTTCAGGACTAATACATTTAATTGGTACTTAACCATACAAAGCCATATTTTTGGATGCAACTTTTTGATTACTAGAGCAGGGAAAAAGGAAGGGTGAGCATTGATCTGGGAAGGAAGTAAAGTAAAATCTAGTGTAGGAATTGCCATTAAATTTGTGAGGTCAAAGAAATACCACGTGGCTCTTCTGATCTTTAAGGGAAAGTATTTAGATTATTTAACACACCAAGCTCTAGGGCTTAAAGTTTTTAAATAAATTATTATACAGGGAGGAAAAAAATGGGACCTCTTTAAAAATCACCAAAGCCAACTTTAAAAGGCCAAATTGTAAATGTTGTTAAACAGAGATGGCTTTAAATACAAAATCCCACTTGTCCCTCGCAGTCTATGAAGTGCCATTGGCATTAATTATACATTGGTTAAAAACAAGAAAACAGGCTCAAATGGAGTCACTTTTAATGAGCCCCATGTCACCAAACTGAGATTTAATGACTTAATTAGTTTTAGTTTTTCCAGAAATGCTATCCTGAATCAGAATTAGTCTGATCAGAATTAGGTAGTCTGCCTGATAGACCCCTACCATTTCCTAAAGGAAACTAGCCTTGCAATAACAAATTCACTCTTTTTACTTAGTGTAATTTCCTTATTCCTTCTCCCTCCTACCTATAAAAGTCCTCCATTTTTTTACAGTTCAGTGGAGTTCCTTTCTGTCTGCTAGAGCAGATGCTGTCTGATTCATGAATCATTGAATAAAGCCCATAAGATACTTTAAATATACTCAGTTGTAGTGTGTGTGTGTGTGTGTGTGTGTGTGTGTGTGTGTGTGCGTGTGTGTTTAAACACCATCCTGCCTCCATCATTTTATGGAGAAGAGAATTGAACTTTAAGTAAACTAAATAAATTTCTCAAAGGAAAGTGTAACTGTAAATCCAGGTTTGTCTTCTCTTTTACTTAGTGTGGAAATGATTCTGCTAAAAATGGGGTTTAATCAAGAGACAATTGGAGAGGTAAATTCACCCTAGAATACCAAAAGAGCAGCAAATATACATATGTACCATGAGGAAAGCATCTTTGTCTTAAAACTGGGTCATTCACAACTTTTCAAATGCTCTATCTAAGCTTTCTAGTCCACTGATGATGGTCCTGAAAAATACTGCAATATGTCTACATGCTGACTACATATTGGGGAGAAGTACGAAATTGACCATTTCACTGTTATTTGGACAGCAGGATGAAAACAGGTGCTAAGAAATAAGCAATACTGTGGTTGCCCATATGAAAGCTTATGGAGATATAGCTTTTCATCTGGACTCACAGAAAGATCTTCCCTCCCATTCCTTCCTAGGTTTGTTTTTAATTTAGGGTTCTTATATTTTAAAATGATCTATTGTATCACCTCAATTTTGGCAGATGGCTGACAGGATATTTTGTTGAACAATAAAGAGAATGAACAAATGAAAAAGAAAGGCTAGTAAAGAGTAAGAAAGGCATTACATATGAAATTAGAGATGGCATCATTCCTAGTTTCCCAATGGCTGTTTTTGCCTAAGTTTGTCATTTGCACTTTGAAAATGCTCAAGTCTCTGAAGCATCTAGGGATGATCATTCATAACCTAGTAGGAATTAGTTTATGTAGGTTGCTCCCTAACTTCTTCTTAATTTTAATGTCAGTTCCTGAATTAGGGGCATCTGAAAAAAACTACCTGATTCAATTTTTCACAATAGAGCTAAATTTCTGAGGCTAAGAGAGGGTAGTGGTTGGATCAGGAGTCCACAGATAGTTTCATAAACAGCTTCAGAACTCAAGTAGGATGTATCTCAGTCCAGGGCTCTTTCCTTTGAGACTATGCTGCTATGGATGGATTATATAGAAATGATGTTATAGGCACAGGATTTTATATAGTTAACAGTGGCATGTGGAGGAAAATAGAGAGCTCTGTCCCTCTCTAGCTTTGGGAACCTGGGAATATTTCTCATCTTCCCTAAGCCCCCATTCGTTCTTCTGTAAAATGAAGATAACTATTATCTATCTTACTGTGATGTTATGAAAATTAGGTAGAATTGTACATATAGTGTTGTTAGTAGAATGCCTGATATCCAGTAACTAGTCAATGCATTCCAACTCTTAAAAACTGACAATTAAATTATTCAAACCTCAGAATGATTTATTACAATATATGTAGATTAAAATCTTAGATTAAGTTTTCCTTTAATTTATTTTTTAAAAAGATTTTATTTATTTATTTGACAGAGAGAGACAAAGCAAGAGAGGGAACACAAGCAGGAGGAGTGGGAGAGGGAGAAGCAGGCCTCCTGTCGAACAGGGAGCCCGATGCGGGGCTTGATCCTAGGATCCTGGGATCATGACCTGAGCTGAAGGCAGATGCTTAACAACTGAGCCATCCAGGTGCCCCTTAGATGAAAATTTTGATTAAAATATGATTTTTCACTTTATTTTTCTGGGACTACATCTTACTTTCGATGTGGTTGGCCAATGCTACTATACAGTGAACAGTACCCATTTTTGAAAATTTTCCTTCTCAACATCTCTCTAAGTGCACCAGACAGGAAAAAAGGATTTTCCCAACTGGTAATTTTTTTGAGGTAGATGTTTGGGCTAATCTGGAAGGGCTGACCATTTTAATTAATCCCTGTGAATTTCTAGTTTACATGAAGCAGCTTTAGTCTCACTAATTAAATCTCAGAATTATCAGGTTATTAAGGTCTCATACTAAAGATCAGAGAGAATGAAATGGAAATTAAACTGAAATATCTTAAAGTGTTGGAGCAACATTATGATGGGTGAAAAGAACTGCAGCTGAAGACATGATTTCTCCAGGAGACTTAGAACTCTGTTATTTGTCAAAGTCTTGAGCATTAGATAAGCAACAGATAAAATTTTAGCAGGCTTTTTATTTAATACAACATTCAGTGAAGATTAAAATGAGAACAATTGCTTTTAGAGGCCCCAGTCATGAGACACATGCAAAATAGGAAAAATTCTTAGTTTTATTTGTGAAGACTGGACCCAGTTGCTACAGAGAAATTTTAATCCGATATAATTGTTTTTAATTAAGGAATTTATAATGTTTCAGATTAAGACTATGTTACTTAGAAAAACCCTGAACATATGTTTGACAAATTAAAGTTTCTGGCTTCCATTCAGGATGGCAAAAACTACAGAATGTTGCTCTTACCCGAACAATAACAACAAAAAATTGATAATTTATGAAATCCTGATTTTCATGAACTGATCATAGAACTGAGTTTGCAGGGCAACAAACTAGTCTGAAATCTAAGGAAAGATAAGGCCCTATAATGAGAAGTACTTCCTGGCTTTCCTGGGGGAAAAGCACAAGAAGATGGGAGTCATCATGTAAGTTGTGAGATTTTGGCTAAAATTTCTAGCTAATTGCTAGGACTAAATTGACTCTTGTTAGAATTTAGAAATCCCTAGAATGCAGACACAGAGGGAATTTGCAGCCATTTACAGACTTTTGTTCATGGCCCTCCTTAGGGTACTTAAGGGAAGGGACTGAAGAAAGCCTCCCGTAGGCTACAGGCCTGAAGGAAGACAGCAGCCATCTCTTCTATGATAAAACCTTCCTGAAACTTCTGTGCTAAGGGAAAAAGCCTTAAACCACGGGGCAAAGAATAGCAAAATACTCAGTAGGCCTATTATGGCTGAAGGAAGACACTGGGAGGGGGGGAGTGGCTCTACTTGAGGCAGAGGAGAGAAACTATCCAGGCCCAGACTGCTGCAGGGATAGGAGCAAGTTCACGGAGAAGGGCACACTTTCAGCACATGGAGACTTAGTACATGGCCAAGAACAATAGAATCCCGTCTCTGAATCCTGCCAGCACACCATGTAACAGCCAACTAACAGCAGTGTACTTCGGTGAATAGGGCAAAACCCTGGAGAGATCTACTGTCTGAGGTGTAAATTCACAGAGAAAATCTAAAGCTGAAAGTGTAACAGAAATATTTGGGAAAATCTTATGACAATTTAAACCCTTCCCTAAATATAAGGTAGGGCTATAGAAATCTGAGCAGATGATATAATATATACAGAGTAGTTATAGCAACAATAAAACACAAAAGCACCTCAACTTCTAACAAGAGTGAATAAATATCAAAAGTCTAGCAATAAAAAGAAGCATATTTGTTTGGGGCCATAAATACTATTTTCTTCAGTTTATTCTGTTCTTTAGATGGTTTTCAAGGCACCAAAAAAAAAGGAAAGAAAAAAAATGCACTATGAAGACCCAATCAATAAAGCCAAAATCATATGAGTACCAAATGCTGAAACTATCAGGAAATATAAAGTAATTATAATTAACAGGTTTAGAGATCTAGTATAAAAGTTGAACAAACATAAACACATCAAGATTTTTAGCAGCCAGATGGAAACCATAAGAAAGAAAAAAAATATATGAGGATTCCCGTTCAAGATGGCAATGTAGGAAGATCTTAAACCTATCTCCTCCCAAGAACACACTGAATCTACAGCCACAAACGGAACCACTTCCTCTGAGGGAAGAAAAAAAAAATCTAAAATCTATCTGAGCAATTCCTACATTGGGTAATAAAGAAAAAAACCCACATCAAGGTGGGAGGGAGAGGCTAAGACAGAATCCTGTCGTAAACCCTACTCTTGGCATGGAGATCCTCAAGGGGGAAACTCAAAATCTAGAGCTTCTCCCTGAGGAGTGAAGGATATGAACCCCACATCAGGCACTGCACCTGGGAGATGAGCTCCCAAAACATCTGGTTTTGAAGACCAGTGGGGCTCATATATCTACAAACCCCAGGTGCTACAGCAAACATGGCCACAGTCCTGGAAGGCTCCCATGTAGACTCACTCTCCACAGGAGCCTGAGCAGAGGCAGCCAAGGGAGAGGTGCCCAGACCTCATATGAAAGAAGCTTATTTACTTATTTAAAGTATTGACTTGGGACGGGGGCAGGCATCTAAATAAACACACAGCTAAGGGCCCACTGTAATCCTTTCCAGAGACCTCAGGGGCAGACACCATCTTTGCATTCTCTACTGCTCTCCAGAGAGCCAGTAGCTCCTGAAGGAGAGCTTTTACGCATCTCGGACCCCGGTTTTTTGGTGGCTGCTACCCAGGAGACACTCCATGGCTGCCTGGCTCTGGTGGCCAATGGACTTGCATTTCTGAGTCTCAGGGGACTGTAACAGAGGGACTATTCTGTGCCATTTCCCGCTCCCAGGGTACTAGACAGACAGCAGACTAAAACACACTCATAGTCTTTCTGTGAGCAACGCCTCTTTTGTTGTCCTGAAACTTCCGTGTGAGGGGCAGTTTTCTGGTCTGGCACACATCTCCACGCCTACTGAGAGGCCCTCCAGGGATGAAAGCCAGTGAGAGTGTGTTTGTGCTGTCTTTCTGCCTTGCTCCAGCTCGCTGCATTCTCCCAGAAAGGAATTTACACCTTGGCTGGTGCCTCAATTTGTGTGGCTGCCATCAGGGGACATCACTAGATGACCTGGCTCTGGTGACCAGTGGGGTTTATGCTCACGGGTCTCTTAGGACTATTAGCAATGGATAAATGGTTCTTCAGTGGCTACCACGTCCTGGGCACACGAAGAGGAAAAAGATGCAGTCTTTCTGTGTTTTGCTTATCATTTTCATTATAGTATGAAGGGCAGTTTTCCAAATAAACACACTGTAATTTTCTCCAGAAACACTACCTTAGCACCTTCCTTCTGCTGCACTCCAGGGTGAAGTATCTCCTAGAGAGAAGCTTGTATATATGGCTGATGACGTGGTTTTGTGGCTGCTACCCAAGGGATGTCCCTTATCACTTAGCGCTGTTGGCCGGCAGGGCCTGTGTTACTGGGTCCCAGGGCACTCTAACCAAGGGAGAGATGGTTCTAGTCCAGGTGTCACCCCAAGGATACTGCATAGAAAGCATATGAACTCCGCTTTTATTTTTCTATGAAAGAGGCTGATCTGCTTGTCCAGGAGTTTAGGCCTGAAGGGAAGGCTTCTGGTTTCGTATACCTCTAAGGGCTTACTGAGTTACACCCTGGCTGGTTGATTCCGTTCTCCTGGAAAGGGGATTGTACACAAGCCTGGTGCCAGAGTTTTTGGCTAATGATTCTAGATTGTCTGGCTCTCGTGGCCAGCAGGGTTATGGTAGTGGTCACACAGGACTATATATATTAGAATATTTATCACTACTATGTAACTGTCCAAACAAGAACAATTTCAAACAACCTAACTTTATACTTAAAGGAACTAAAAGAAGAACAAATGAAACCCAAAGTTAATAGAAGGAAGGAAATAACAAAGATCAGAGGGGAAATAAATGGAACAGAGACTAAAAAGACAATAGAAAAGAGCAATTAAAGTATCTTTTTAAAAGGCCAGCTCTTAAATAAAATCGATACATCTTTACTGAGACTCACCAAGGATAAAAGAAATAGGACTCACCATTAGAAATGAAAAAGTAGATTATAATTGATACCGTAGAAATGCAAAGGATCATAAAAGACTACCATTAATAATTACATGTCAATAATTTCACAATCCAGAAGAAATGGGTAAGTTTCTAGAAACATACAATGAAAATAAGAACAAACTGATAACTAGTAAGGAGATTAAATCAGTAATTGAAAACCTCCTAGCAAACAAATTCCAAGACCAAACTGCTTCACTGGTAAATTCTATCAAACATTCAAAGAAGAAATATTACCAATTCTCTCAAACTCTAACAAAAAATAGAAATGAAGTAAACACTTCCAAAACTATTTTTATGAGGCCAGCATTACTGTGCTAACAAAAATAGACAAGAATACCATTAGAGAATTTTAAGTCAGTATTCCTGATAAACTTAGAAACAAAATGTTTAACAAAATATTAGCAAAACAAATTCAACCGTACAACTATCATACATTGGTCAAGCAAGATTAATTCCAGGGATGCAAAGATGGTTCAACATCTGCAAATCAATCAACATGGTATATCATATAAACAAAATCAAGGATAAAGTGATCTCAAGAGATAGAGAAAAAGAGTTTGAGAGAATTCAACATTATTTATGATAAAAACTCTACAAAATGAATAAAGAGGGAATGTACCTCAACAAATAAAATTGATAAATGCAAGCCCATAGCTAACATTATTCAATTATGAAAAGCCAGAAACTTGTCCTCTAAGATCCAGAACAAGGCAAGAATCCCACTCTCCTCACTTTTACTCAGTATAATATGGGCAGTCCTAACCAGAACAACTAGGTACAAAGAGGCATCCAAATTGTAAAGGAAAAAGTAAAATAGTCCTTATTTGCTGATGACATATTATAGGTAGAAAACTCTAAAGACTCTACTCCTCCCCCAAAATCTAACTAGTCAATAAATTCAGTAAAGTTACAGGATATAAAATCAATATAAACAAATCTTTGTATTTTTGTACACTAGTAATAATCAGAGAGGGAAATTGGGAGAACAATCTCATAATTCTATCAAAAAATATCATATCTGGGAATAAATTTAACTAAGGAGGTAAAAGACCTGTACACCTAAAAATATAAAGTATTAATTAAAAGCACTATAGAAGACACAAATAAGGGAAAGATATTCCATGGTGGATTTGAAGAATACTATTAAAATGTCCATATTACCCAAGGTAACTTACAGGTTCAATACAATTCCTATCAAAATTCCAATGGCATTTTTCATAGACATAGAACAAAGAATCCTAGCATTTATATGGAATCTCAAAAGAGTCCAAATATGCAAAGCAAGCTTCAGAAAAACAAAGCTTGATGTCTTTACACTTTCTAATTTCAAACTATACTGCAAAGCTACAGTAATCAAAACAGTAGGATACTGTTATAAAAACATGCAACATGGAACAGAATAAAGATTCCAGAAATAAAACCACACGTGTATTTTCACTTAATTTATGACAAAGAAGTCAAAAATATCAGTGGGGATAAAGAAAAGTCCCATTAATAAAAGGTATCAAGAAAACTGAAGCACTCTCTCATAGTGTATTCAAACCTCCTAGCAAACAAATTTTTGTATTCAAAAATTAACTCAAAATGGATTAAAGATTGAATGTAATATCTGAAACCATAAAACTCATAGAAGAAAACAGGCAGTAAGCTCATTGAGATTGGTCTTTATGATAACTTTTGGGGTGATTTGACACCAGAAGAAAAACAACAAAAGCAAGCATAAGCAAGTGGACTACATCAAAATAAAAGCTTCTTTAGAGTGCAAAAAACCTATTAACATCATGAAAAGAGTTATCTACTCTGAATGGGAGAAAATATTTGCAAATCATAAATCTGAAAAGGGATTAGGATCCAAAATATATAAAGAATTCATACAACTCAATACCAAAACAACAACAAAACAACAACACTTAAAAATGAGCAGAGTAACTGGTAAGATATTTTTTCAAAGAAGAGATACAGATGGCCAACAGGTACACAAAAAGGCGTTCAACATGAGTAATCATCAAGGAAATGAAAAAAATAAATAAAATCTATGAAATAATATTAAAAAAAGAAATGAAAATCAAACAAGATATCACATCACAGAATGGTTATTCTCAAAAATAAAAACAAAGACAAAAATAGTGCTGGCAAGGATGCGAAGAAAAGGGAGCTATGCACTTTTGGTGGAGACGGTAATTCATGCTTCCACTATAGAACACAGTATGGAGATGTCTCAAAAATTTAGAAGTACAGCTACCATATCAACTAGCAATTCCACCTGTGGGTGGTTATCTAAAGAAAACCAAAACACTAAGTTGAAAAGATACATGTATCCCTATGGTCACTGGTGTGTGTGTGTGTGTGTGTGTGTGTGTGTGTGTGTGTGTGTGTGTGTTTTAAACCAGAGCCAAGATATATATATATACACACACACACACAATGGAATGTTATTCAGCTACTAAAATAAGAGAATCTTGCCATTTGCAACATTAAGATGGACCTCAATGACATTATGTTGAGTGAAGTAAGTCAGAGAAAGACAAATGGCATGTAGCCACAGCCATTAGGTAAGACAATCACTGTTTCTCATGATTTTGAAGGCAATATGTCTAAATTACCCAAGACCCAAACTTGAAATCTTCCAACTCTTGACTCTGGGCTTACGTAAGAACCAGATTCTGAAAAATGTCATTGCTTTTCTCTTGACAATAAAATCAACCTTATGAGGACCAAGAAATAAAGTTATTTTTCCCTCTTCATTCAAATGCCTACAGTATTACAGGAAATCCACTATATATTTTTCTTCTACACTTACTGAAACTTAAAAAAAACAAACCTGAACATTGCATAACCCTAGAAAGTAGGCATTGACATTATTATTTCTACTTAAAGGCAGAGGAAGTTTCAAAGGTACTCAGAGAGTCAATACACAGGGATTGTGAAAACCTATTTGAAGCCGATGCTCTTACCTGTTAAGAACGTTATGATCTGAGCCCACACCAAGCTTCCCAACAGTGAACTCTTTAGTAGTGTCTAGGATACAAGTATGAAGCCTGTTTTCTTGCAATAGGGGGTGATAATCAGAATCTGATGATTCTCATAGGACTGTAATCTAGTTAAAATAACACCACTTTATATTTTTATTAAAATTCTCTTTGAGAACTATTAATCATCAGCAAGTAGATATTGATTATCAACTTTATGTCTGACATTTAGCGTTGCTGTTATAGCAATTATATTATAAATGCAGCTCAAGAATGTCTAGCCATATACTGTGACAGATTTTCTTTCATCAATATTTTTCAAATTGTGGCTTATAGTTCTGACACACAACTACCTGGATGCTGAGTTAAAAATATGGACTCTGGAACCTAATGTGGGCCACCTAAAACAGATTTGCTAGCAAAGAGGTCCAGAAATCTGCATTATAAAGAGGTTTCTGTGGATAATATTTGCTTAAAGTTTGAGAACCACTGTAATAAACTATTCATAAAATGAACTACCATTTGGAGAAATTTTTTGTTAAAAAAATAAAGGTGGGGAAGGAAATGGTGTGGAAGACTAGCATAAATGTTAATAGTGTTTCTACCTACCAAATGCTTCTCAGAACATCTTCTAAACTATTCAGGAACGTTATAAATTTCACATCTTGCTCCTGATAGTACTGCTCTGTGAGTGACCTTGTTTGGAAAGAAATTAGGAATGTTCATGTATTCCTTTAGGAATTCCAAGTTTCCACAGTTCGTTCCACACCATTCCACAGCAGAGTTCATCTTTGGGGTCTAGAGTGCTCCACTTAAAGGAAAAGAATAAAAATGCCATCTTCCCCAAATTCAAACACATCTGCCTTAATTTTTATGGCAAGGTGCTTCCTTTCTCAGTATTAACCTGGGAAGACTTACTGATTCCAACTAGCTGTAGCTGACAATTTTGTTTCTTCTGTGCATGAAGAATTGCATCTCAGCAGGTAACTGGCTTGTGTTTTGTAAAAGAATAAAATGTAAAATAATTAAGAAGATAGGAAGCTGCATGTATTCCTCATTTCTGAAATTAGCAATGCTTTGTGCTCTGAATTCTAAATTTTTTTTTTAAAGATTTTATTCATTTATTTGACAGACAGAAACACAGTGAGAGAGGAAACACAAGCAGGGGGAGTGAGAGAGGGAGAAGCAGGCTTCCTGCCGAGCAGGGAGCCCGATGTGGGACTCGATCCCGGGTCTCCGGGATCATGACCTGAGCCGAAGGCAGTGGCCTAACCAACTGAGCCACCCAGGTGCCCCTGAATTCTAAATTTTTGAGAAGACACATTCCTTAAACTCTAGTTAATAAAGAAATATTTTAGAGTCCCCTCCCCCCCAAAAAAGGCAAAAATAATCACTGGTATCTGCAATTCAGAGCTTGCTGATCTGGTTTCTTTACCTGTCAGATTCATAAAGCACTATAGAATCCACCTCTGATTTCCGTCTAGAGGTCACTTCCCCCTGCAGCAAATTATAGTCATCTCTCCATTTGGTTATTGGTAACTTTGCAGATATTCATAGTCATAATGCCATACAAATGCTCTCTTTAGTAAATAATTTATTAAATACATTCTAAGGATCTATTTATTTTTACTGTTTTATTTCTTTAATTTAAAGTAGGCTCCATGCCCAATGTGGAGCTTGAACTCACAACCCTGAATCAAGAGCCACATGCTGTACTGACTGAGCCAGCCAGGTGCCCCAGCTCTCTATATTTTAAACTCCAAAGCAGAAATTGACACACAGAATTACATCTCTCTTTCTCTTCTCCAGCTATTCTTAGGACAAAAAAGAGACTTACATCTAATAATATTAGAAAGCTTTTTATTAATTATTTTCATTATTATCTCATAAAGGATAACATCAGAGAATTTTGCTCCAGCTTTTTCTACCTAGAATAAGTACGTTTTCTCTTCTATTCTTATTGAAACTTGAGCTCTATTTATGTGAATATCTCTTGCTTCTTATTTCCTGAATACTCCCTCCTACCCCAAGGATAGGGTATAACATTCAGCAAGTATTTATAGAGTAACAAAGACCAACGTCTAGACAGACTCTTCCGAGCCCTCGTCTCAGCTAAGCCACAACCTATGTCTGTAGGACTTGCAATTATAGCAAGAATGATCCCACATCCCCCACCCCCCCACCCCACTAAGAGACCTGAACAAACACTAACATAGTTTCTAATCAGCTCAAGGCAGGTCCCTAGGATGATTTTTCCCGCTCTGTTAAATGCCTGCCTGAGAATGCTCAATGCAGCCAAAAAAATTTATTGTGTTTTCCAGTCAACCCCTGCCTATAGACCCTTTTTCTTAAAGCATTTACTTCAGAAAACTCACCATTATAAATCCTTTCTCTGTCTTTGAGATGTATTGTAACTCTTACAACAAGGAATGTCTTTCTCAAGGACCTGGGAGCCATTCCCTTGAAATATAATCACGAGGAAAGATAGGATGCCTGTCTCCCAGGCTCTCTGGGAAGGTTGGAGCCTGACTTTGACAAGCACCAGTTAGCAGACACAGATGGCCTCATCACACCGACCAATCCATACCTGCTTGTTGAAATTTTCTATTTGCCTTACTCTGCGTGCGTCTTGTTCACTCCCCTCTGTACTACTTCATTTTCCCTTTCAAGTGCCCAGTCACCTCTGTGACAATGGGAATTGAGCTTGGTTTACCTGAACTCTCTCTACACTACTGCACTATTACTGAGTAAAATCTGCCTTGTCTTTATTAACCAGTGTGCTGTGCAAATTTTTTTTTTAACAAGAGTTCTGTGGACTGAGATAGGTGCCCGGGTACCACATTAAGTGCTGTGGCTTCTAAGGGACTTACAGGCTTGCTGGGGCTGACAGTAAAACCAAATCATCAGGTAAATTAATGTTAAAGTGTGATAATGACTAGAAAAGAAAAGTAGCCGGTACCATGAGAGCCTAGATAAGGGAAAGTCAGAGGTATTCCTTTAGGAAGGAAAAACTGAACCAAAGTCTTAAGGGTGGAGTGGAACTTAATGCACAGGAATGCACAGAGGGGTAAGGAAGTGAACTCTATGCAGAAGGAACAGCAGAGAAAAACCTTGAGCAGGAAAGGCGTTCAGAAGGGATATATATGAGAAAGCTGGCTAGGTGGCTCAAGCACAGGCAGAGTGGGTGCAAGACAGTAGAGCCGATCCACACAGGATTTTCTCTTTTGTACTATTATGAAAAACTAAAACGTAAAGAGAGAGAGAGCGAGAGAGAGAGAGAGAGAGAGAGAGAGAGTAATAGTATAATGAACTTCCATGTACCACACAGCTTCAGCAATTATCAACTTAAGTCCTCTATTGTGTTTTCTAGTGGCTTATTTTGAAGCAAATCAAAGATGTCATGTTCTTTCCTCTAAATATTTCAGTTTTTGTTATATTTTATTTACTTAGTTTTGAAGATTCATTTATTTGAGAGAGGGAGAGAAAGTGCATGTGCAAGTGTGTGCGAGCCCGGGGAGGGGCAGAGGGAGGAGACAGACTCTCCAGCAGACTCCCCGCTGAGCACTGAGCGCTCCCCCCCACCCTCCTGTGGGCTCCATCTCACAAACCTGAGATCATTATTAGGAATTAGTTGGACACTTGGATAGTCAGGGCTAGGGTCGTCAACAACAACAACAATACAATAGGAAGCTGGGGTAGCTAAGACAAAACCGCAACAGCATTCTCTCTGACTGCTTAGAGAAGACCATGACAGCATCCTGTCTAGCAGCCTCTACAGAAGTGACGTGTGCAAAACATCCTGAGACAAAGTAACCATAAAACGCAGTGACTTGTGCAAAACATCCTGAGACAACGTAACTATAAAACGTGGGTCCCAATCATAAGTTGACACAGTTAGTATCCAAATGTAAGCCCAAAAGAACATCAGCACAGCACCTGATAGGAAGACAGGTACATAATCAAAACCTAGATTGGGTCTCCTTAACAGCCAATCTGTAGGGGAGCCATGCTCTGGTTACTTAAAAGATTTCTACAAAAGAGCCTATAAAACCCTCTAGATATGAACAGCAAAAGGTCAACTCTCTCAGGTCCCCTCCCTCTCTGGGAACTTTGTACTACCACTAAATACACTGCCTTGGGGCCCACCACTCTTCCTCTGGTCTACCTCTTCATTCTTTAAAGTGGCGTGGTCAAGAATCAGGCCAGCACCAAGTGAACAGAATCCCTTAACATCATGACCTGAGCTGAAACCAAGAGTTGTATTCTTTTTATTTTTTTTTAAAGATCTTATTTATTTATTTGACAGAGAGAAATACAGCAAGAGAGGGAACACATACAAGAGGAGTGAGAGAGGGAGAAGCAGGCCTCCCCCTGAGTAAGCAGCCTGATGCAGGGCTCCATCCGGGTTTCCCAGATCATGACTTGAGCCGAAGGCAGTCGCATAACCAACTGAGCCACCCAGGCACCCCAAGAGTTGGATTCTTAAATGGTTTTATTTCTTAAATACAAAGACTCCTTTAGCATACTTAACCACAAAATCATTTTCATACTTAAACAATATCTTAATGTCAAATCTATTCGGTGTTTGAATTTCTCTGATTTATGTATAAAATATATGTTATATATTTACATTTAAATATATGTAAATGATATAACTCATAGTTAATGAAAATGATTTAAAATTAAATATAATTCATATATGATTAGTTATTATATGCATATATATTATATGCATATATTATATGCATATATATGCATGTATGTAAATAGGATTTGTATTACAATCTAAATAAGGTTTATGCATTATAATTGGTTCATGGGTTTCAAGTATGTTTTCTTTATAGATTCCACAAACATCTCTTTATTTAATTAATTAATTTATTTATTTGAAATTGATTTGTTGGAAAAACTGGGCATTTTATTCTAGAGAATTTCCTATGAATTGAACTTTGGTGATTGAATACTCATGGTATTTAATATGTTCCTCATCTCTTGTATTTTCTGTAAATTAGTAGATAGATTAGAGGCTTGGTCAGATCATGCATTGATTCTTTGGCAAGAATACCTCATGGGTGGGGCGCCTGGGTGGCTCAGTTGGTTAGGCGACTGCCTTCGTCTCAGGTCATGATCCCGGAGACCCAGGATCGAGTCCCACATTAGGCTCCCTGCTCGGCGGGAAGCCTGCTTCTCCCTCTCTCACTCCCCCTGCTGTGTTCCCTCTCTGGCTGTGTTTCTCTCTGTCAAATAAATAAAAATCTTAAAAAAAAAAAAAAAAAAAGAATACCTCATGGGTGATACCCATATTTTGGGAGATTGGCTCTGTGGTGTTAGCAGGCATGAGTAATCATGGCCTAGATCCATTAGTTCATTAGGACTTACAAAACAATGGCCAAATTCAATCATTCTGTATTTATTTATTAGCTGAAACACTTCTGTTTTTTACCATTAACTATTTGGTCCCTGAGGAACAGTTTGTAAGGGGAAAAAGGATACAGGATGAATACTTCCCTTTAATTTATGTTGTCAAAAATAATGATAAATGAGTATCATTTTAAAGTTTCATTATGAACACATATATTTGTGTCTCAAGATACTGAAGTTACAAACCTGTTTAATATTCAAGTTTTTCCACCTTTGACCACTGGTAAATTGTAGTAGCAATCTGTGGTGATATTCTTGCTTTCACATATGACAAGATACTCTGGGTTCAGCACAGATGTTTACTGTGCCAGACCTAAAACTGGCCTTTTCTCTCAAAAATTCTAGCTTCTTTATGAAAAGTAGTATTTGAAGCCATACTCTAAGTAATAATAGTACTCCCCCATGGTTGGTCACGGTTTTTATGCCTTTTCTTGGACAGAACTTTGTTTTTAAGATATATTTTGAGTTCATGCTTCAAATTTAACATTAAGAACACTGGATTATTATTAATTTTCCCTCTTTAATTTGTATCTTTTCTTTTATAATGAAAATTCTGGCTTTCATGGCACTAGCATGATTATTCTTTGTAATAACATCACATAACTAACAGTCTTAGAATAAAAATACCATCATGATCACAAAAATGTAATTGCTTAGAACAGTTTAAGTCTTTTTGTGGGTAATTTTGTTCCTAGGGTATATCCTGCTAGGAATAGAGTGTCAAATTATGTTGTATTTAATGCCACTTGGAATAATTAATCTCCCCTGGTTATGCCTCCAAAGTGATACACAGGTTCATTTGTTTCATCTTGCTATAGATTTTTAGCATTACTTTCTACTGACTTTTTATTATTATGCAATTATGTGACTCCAAAGTCAAATCTATAAACAACTCTGCCTTCATACTGCTCTTTCTGTATAGTTAATGATTTCTACTTATTTGGTGATACTTTTTCCATTTTTAAAAATTAACAGCCAATGTACATTTATATTTGTATCTCCCTCTTGGGTAAGTGATAACATATTTTTCTCTACCTTGCCTTTTATACCTAATATATCCTGAAGGGTATACTACAATAGTTTATATATATATGCCTCATTCTCTCTTACAGGACTCTAAAGGGTAAATGTGTATTAGTATATTCAATCACTTTCCTACTTACAGACATACAGGTAGTTTCCAGTTTTATAATTGCATAGTACCATAACTCATAGCCTAGTGTCTATTTTTTTTCATATTTTTGGCTAAAATAATGATAGAATAAATTCCTTAAGTGGTTTGAAACCCTAGGATAGAATCCTAGAGGTGGATTTCTGGGAGAAAACATACATGTGTAAGAAATGTTTCTAGGTATTGTTGACAACTTCTCCACAGAAATTCTACCAATGTGCATTCCCATTAACAAGATAGGAGAGGGACATTTTCCCCCAACAACTTCACCAAGAGAGCATTTTATCAAACTTTTGACTCTTTGTCCATCTGAAAGGTAAGTGATGGCATCTTCACAAATTATTGCAAAAGATGGACCAACAGAAATGTACAGGCATGGTCCAGGTGACAATGGGAACAAAACTAGGGCCATGATATATTCAGGAGAGAAAAATCACAGGACTTTGTGTAGCATCAAACTCAGACAGAAGAGGTACCATAATGACTCTTAAAAAACACAACAATATGAGAAACATAGTTGCTTACTTGTAGTTTCCTCCCCCACCCCTGCTCTTTAAAGAACAATTTTTGTATGTTTCACTCTCCTTGCATGGAACACTTTTGTCTTCCCTTTTTTCTTTTGTGAAACTGTTTTATACGATTTTTTTTTTAAATAGATGAAAATACATTTACTAAGGCAAAATGCACTAAAGAGACTTGAGTGGGTCATGATGAACATCTGGCATTTGAAAAGTGTCTAAGGTTTTGTCTCTATAAGGCAAATTGTCTGGCTTCTCACCCCAGGGGAGCCTTACCTTCTCCACCCTCTAATCCTAATTGAGCTAAACGGGGAACATAAATATGCCTCAAGTCTAAATAGATTGCTGGAGAATTTCATTAAGGACTACTGTTTCTTTGGGTAGGTTGCATTTCTTGCAATTGTTTGCAACGTCTCTTTTCTTCCCATCCTAACACTGTCAGTCTGAGAAACCATTCCCTTTGCTCATCCCCAGCTGCATCTGCTGTGTCTGGTGGTAACTGTCTGCTTAACACGTTCTTCAAAGTTCATATTTTTTGGATTCACCTATATTCTTAGAAACTTCCCAACATACTCCTAATACCAACATGGGCCTTTTATTGTTTTAAGTACAAGGAGTGTACAAAGCAATAGGGTAGGTGGTGGAGGGGGGAGGGAGACCAGAGTACAGGGGACAAAACAGTGGATTTCATTAGAAAAACAAGACCTGGGCATTTTGGTTTCTGTTTTTGCTTTGACTCTGAAACTAAGGGAACTTTGTGATTTTGAGATAATCCCTTAACCTGAGTCTCACTTCACTCTAGTGTGAAATATACAGAATAATGCCTGCCATGCTCCTTCATGGGGTAAATTTTGAAGAAAACTTCATGGATAGTTGGTGAAGAGTACAAGTTGTAAATAACCGTGAAAAAAATTCAACCACATTTGTACTTACACTTGGATTTTTAGGATATAAAGTAACATTCAGAAGTTGATACAGGGTCATTATTCAGTCCATACTTCAGAAGATAGAATGTGTTTTCTAACGAATAGAGTTTTAGAAGTTAGATTATGATAAAAGACATTTTGAACTGAAATGTATTAAAAATGCCACACACAATATGCACATGCACAGTATATATGCACATGTATACATATGGACCGTGCATTATCTATATTGCAAAATTGTAGAAAACATTGCTATAAAGTTTATCAAAACAAAAAAAACTTAATCAGAGTAATTAAAAAATACTGATTACTGGTACTTAGAGACAAGTGGATTTAATTAGAGGAAGTGCAGGAAGTAGATACCTTTTGCAGAGATTCTGAAGGAGATTTCTAAACACTTAAATACATTTTAGCAATTTACAGCACTCGTTCATAATTATGCATTTGATTTCAGAACTTTGTTGATACAGGCACATAGACACTAGTGTTTTTCATGTTGTTTTGATGAAATATGGAGTAGTAAAGTAAGAGAGGGAAGTTGTTTCCTAACACATTATTAAGAAGTAGAAGGATAAAACAAAGGTTTAAAGATTAATTTCAAAGCTATCACTTATTCAAGAATTACAATGAACCAGACAGATGCTTATCTTATATTCTCTAAGTATTAATATTTCTGCATGCTTACTTCTGTTTATGATCAACTTTTCTACCAAAGAATGATATATCTATTTTTTAAAATGCACACATCATGAGTGCCCACCTTGGTAAATTTTCATAATTAGAATTCACTTGGTATGTAACTAGCACCCAGATGAAGAAACAGCAAATTACTCAGAGAAGTCTTCCTTGTTCAGCCTTTCCAGTCACAGTCGCCCTGCCATGAATAAGCACTCTCCTGACTTTTAATACTATAGAGTAATTAGGCTAGCTTTTGAACCTTATATAAATGCGAGCACACAGTATGTACTGTTATGTGTCTGGCTTCCTTTGCCATTTTGTGTATTACAGTCATCCATGATTTTGCATGTAGCTGCAATGTGTTCATTCTTATTGCTGGACAAATGTAGCTGCTTTGATGAATTATCTGCTCAAGTCTTTTCAATTTTTTTTTAATGGGAGTGCCTATCTTTATCTTATTGATTCATAGAGTCCTTAGTTATATAGAATTGCATATATATATGTATATATATGTGTGTGTGTGTATATATATATATATATATCCCAGGCCTATATATATATCTTATCTATAGCTCATAGATAACTACATATATATATAACACATGTATAACTACACATATATAACACACAACACGTATATTTATGTATATATGACATATATATAAACATATATATATAATTATTTTTTCCTAGTCCATGGCTTCTCTTTTTATTTTGCTCTTGGTATCATTTACCATTTTACTATTAAGAAAGTCCAACTCAGGACATGATCCCAGGGTCCTGAGATTGAGCCCCCTATTGGGCTTCCTGCTTGGCAGTAAGCCTGCTTCTTCCTCTCCCACTCCCCTGCCTATTTTCCCTCTCTCGCTATGACTGTCAAATAAATAAAATCTTTTTAAAAAAGAAAAAAAGGGGGTGCCTGGGTGGCTCAGTCATTAAGCGTCTGCCTTAGGCTCAGGTCATGATCTCAGAGTCCTGGGATAGGCCACATTAGGCTCCCTGCTTCTTCCTCTCTCACTCCCCCTGCTTGATCTCCCTCTGGCTCTGCCACTGTGTTGAAGTGTCAACTTTGTCATAAAATAAATATGCCATGTTTTTTGTTTCAGTGGTCTTTTTGTACATTCTTATCTTAATAATCTATTGGGTTTATTGCTGTGCTTTATAATAAATGTGTTTAGCAGTTGGGTCTTCCAACTTCATTCTTCTTCAAGACTGTCTTGATTCTTTGCCTGTCCAAATAAATTTTTAAGTCAGCTTATTGATTTTGACAAATTGGTACTGTTAAAATTGCAGTGAAATAACAAATTCAGTGAGGGAGCACTGACATTTTTATATATTGATTTTTCCACTGCATGTGCACAGTATCATCCTAAAATTGAGGAGGGAAGGTATCTTTCCTTTCCCTTAATAATGCTTTCTATAGTCTGTGTAGAGGTCATTCACAACTTTTGTTGGATTTCCCCCCCCAGGTTCTTGATATTTTAAAATAATTTTAAGTTGTATTCTTTTTAAAAAGTTGAGATTTTTATATTTATCTTGTATTTGGAGACACTGCTGTATTAACTTTGGAGGCACTACTGTATTAACTTTTAGTTATGTTTTTTTAAAGATTTTATTTATTTGACAGAGAGAAACAGCCAGAGGGGGAACACAGGCAGCGGGAGTGAGAGAGGGAGAAGCAGGCTTCCCGCCGAGCAGGGAGCCGGATGTGAGGTTCGATCCCCGGTCTCCGGGATCATGACCTGAGCTGAAGGCAGTCGCTTAACCAACTGAGCCACCCAGGCGCCCCAACTTTTAGTCATTTTATCTGAAGATTCATTTAGATTTTATATGTATACCAGTATGTGGTCTGAACAGTTTGATTTCTTCCAATCCAATATTTTACTTTTTTTGTCCTCCACTTGCGTTGCCTAAAACGTCCAGCAAAATGTTGAAAGGTGTTGATAATAAGTATTATTGTCTCATTCTTGACACCAAAGAGAAAGCTTTCAATACCTCACCATGAAGTAGAATAATTTCTATATGTATTTTCATAGGTGCTCTTAATCTGATGGGGAATATTTTCTGTATTTTGCTTATTGAAAGTATATATTTGTATATGTATATATATGTGCATATATATAAGCATTGAATGTTATCAAATATTTTCTATTATGATAATGATATTTCTCTTATTCTTTTAAAAAGGTGATTTTTAAATCACTGATTAGTTTTCAAAAGTTATCAAAAAGCATTTCCAATAATGCATTCTTGGGACATACCCAGTATGTTACCAACTATATTATCCTCCTTCTGTATTGCTGGGATCAAATTTCTAATATTTTATTTAGGAAATTTTATGCCTATGTTCATAGGAGAGGTTGGTCTATAATTTTCTGTTTTTACAATGTTCTCTTCTAGTATTGCTTTCAAGGTTGCTCTGGCCTTTTAAAATAAATATGAAGTCTTTCTTTTTCTTTCTTATGGCCCAGTATGTATAGATTGGTTTCATTTCTCTGTATTATTTAGAAGTATTCACCAGTGAGTCCATTTGAGATAGGAATTTTCCTTGGAGAAGACTTTTTTTTTAAGTTTTTATTTATTTATTTGACACAGAGAGAGATCACAAGGAGACAGAAAAGGAGGGGGAAGAGACTCCCTGCTGAGCAGAGAGCCCAATGCGGGCCTCAATCCCAGGACCCTGAGATCATGACCTGAGCTGAAAGCAGAGGCTTCAACCCACTGAGCTACCCAGGTGCCCTGGAGAAGACTTTTAATAATAGTTTCAATATATTTAATAGCATTAGAACTACCCAATCACTCTATTCATTCTATCAGTTTTGATAAATTGTGTTTTACTGGGAATTTGTCTATTTAATTTAAATTTTATAGTGTCCCTAAGATACTATAATTTAAAATCTGTGGGATTAGTGCTAACATCACATTATTTCCGATTTTGGTAATTTGTGCTCTTTTCCTTGATCAAACTTGCTAGGCTTTTATTATCTATTATTTTTTCCATTAACCAACTTTTTGTTTATATAATTCCTCTCCCCACACATACATTTATTTTTCTATTTCACTACTTTGACTCTAGCTTCTACTCTTTCTTTGCTTGTACAATTTTTTGGGATTGAGCTGCTGTTCTTTTCTAATTTAATAAAGGTATTTCAATACTGATTTTTCTGCCCTTTCATTTTGGGGATTTAATCATACAACATAAACTCCACCATTTTAAATTGTGCAATTCAGTGGTTTTTATTCACTATGTTGTGTAATCATCCCCACTATCTAATTTCAGCACCTTTCTTGAATGGACCTACTAGCAATCACTTCCCATTCCCACCTCCACTGATTCTCTGGCAACCATGAATCAACTGTCTATGGGTTTGCCTATACTATGATATTTCAAATAAATGCAATCACACAATATGTGGTCTTTTGTGTCTGGCTTCTCTCACTTTAGCAATATATTCAAGGTTCATCCATGTTGTACCATGCAGCAGTACTTAATTCCTTTTTATGCCTGGATAATATTCCATTGTACAGATATACCAAATTTGTTTATCCATTCATCAATTGATAGAAATTTAAGTGGTTTCTACTTTTGTTTGTTATGAATAATGCTGCTATGAACATTTAAACACCAGTTTTTATGTGACTACATTTTCAGTTGTCTTGGGTTTATACCTAGGAGTGGAATTTTTGGGTTGTATGGTCAATTTACATATAATTTTTTGAGGACCTGTCAAATCGTTTACAATAGTCATGGCAGCACCATTTTACATTCCCATCAGCTATGTGTGAGAGCTCCATTTTTCCCACATCTTCAGCAACACTCTTATCATCTTGTTGATTATAGTCATCATACAGAGTGTGAAGTGGTAACTCATTGTGGTTTTGATTTGCATTTCCCTGTGCCTAATAATGGTGAACATTTTTTGTATGCTAGTTGGCCATTTTATATCTTCACCAGAGAAGTGGCTTTTCAAATCCTTTGCCCATTTTTTAACTGGACTATTGGTATTTTTATTATTGATTTGGAAGAGTTCTTTATATATTCTAAATTCAAGTTTCTGGTCAGATGCATAATTTCCAGGTATTTTCTCCCATTCTGTAGGTTGTGTTAATTCTTTCTTGACACTCCTTTGTTGTTCCAAAGTTTGTATTTTTTTAAAAAAGATTTATTTATTTATTTGACAGAGAGAAACACAGCGGGAGAGGGAACACGAGATAGGGGAGTGAAAGAGGGAGAAGCAGGCTTCTGGCTGAGCAGAGAGCCCGATGTGGGGCTCAATCCAGGTCTCCAGGATCATGACCTGAGCCGAAGGCAGTCGCTTAACCAACTAAGCCACCCAGGTGCCCCCCCAAAGTTTGTATTTTTGATGAAGTTCCATGTATCTATTTTATATGTGGTTGTTTACGCTTTTGCTGTTATACCTAAGAAACTGTCACCCTACTCATCATCTTATAGATTTACATCCAAATTTCCCTCTAAGAGTTTCATTGTTCTAGCTCTTAATTTAGAATTTCAATCCATTTTGAGCTACTTTTTTTAATGGTGTGATATAGAGATCCAAATTTATTCTTTTGTCGATGGATGTCCAGTTGTTTCAACACCCTTTGTTGAAAAGACTACTTTTCTTCATTGATTGGTCTTGGCACCCTTATCAAAAATCAACTGACCATGGATGTTTGTTTCCAGATTCTCAATTCTAATGCTCTGGTCTATGTATCTATCCTTATGTTAGTACCACACTATCCTGATTACTGTAACTTTGTTGTAAGTTTTGAAATTAGGAAGTTTAAGTTCTCCAATTTTGTTCTTCTTTCTCACTATTATTGCATTGCCATATTAATTTTAAGAAAAATGTATTTGTTTCTTCAAAAAATACAGGTGGAAATTTTTTTTTTAAGATTTTACTTATTTGAGAGAGAGAGAGAGAGAGAGAGAGAGTGTGTGTGTGTGACGGGGGAAGGACACAGGGAGAGAAAATATCAGGCTCAGAAACTGATGTGGGGTTCAGTCCCATGACCCTAAGATCATGACCTGAGCCTAAACCAAGAGTTGGACACTTCATCAACCAAGCCACCCAGGTGCACCAGACGTTGGGAATTTGATAGGATTACATTGAATCTGAAGATCAATTTGTGGATGATTACTATCGCTACAATATTAACTCTTCCCATAAATATGGAGTATTTTCCATTTATTTAGATCTGCCTCAGTTTCTTTTAACAATAGATATCAGTGTATAAGTATTGCACTTATAAAAATATTCTTTAGTACTTTATTCTAAAATGGAATTTTTCCTCAATTTCCTTTTCAGATTGTTTATTAATACATACAAATACAACCAGTTTTTGATCTTGTATCCTGCATCTTTGTTTAATCATTTATTACAACACTAATTTTTTTGTGGATTCTTTAGTATTTTCTATATATAAGATTGTGTCATCTTCAAATGACAAGTTTTATTTCTTATTTTCCAATCTGAATCATTTTCTTTTCTTTTCTCCCTAATTGACTTAGAATCTCCAATACAATATTTACTAGAAGTAGTAAGAGTAGATATGTGCTCTGTTCCAGATCTTAGGAGGAAAGCTTTTAGTCTTTCACCAAGTCTGATGATAGCTTTGGGTTTTTTTTTTTTTTTTTTTTTTTTTTTTTTTTTTTTTTTTTTTTTTTTTTTTTTTTTTTTT
>PITA01007331.1:0-92542 GCA_004023965.1 Spilogale gracilis
CAATTCTGAGTTGTCCTTTTCTTACTGATTTGTAATAATCTATAAAAATTTTTTTAATTAATCTCTGCACCCAATGTGGAGCTTGAACTCATGATCCCAAGATCAACAGTCACATACACACTCCAACAACTAAGCCGGCCAGACGCCCCAGTTTGTAGTAATTCTTATTTATGTGGCAATATCTTTTCTGTCTGTTCCTAGGTTTGGAAGGGTTTGGGGGTGGTTTTTTTGGTGTTTTGTTATACTTACTTTTCATTTTGTAGTGTAGCAAATTATGTCAAATGTTTAAAAATAGTTTTGTTTTACTAAAGACTTTTACTATCCTGGAGTGCTTGGCTGGCTCAGTTGGTGGAGCATGTGACTTTTCATCTTGGGGTGGTGAATTTGAGCCCCAAGTTGGGCATAGAGATTACATTAAAAAAAAGACTTTATCCTAAAAATATAAATTTACTTGCTTATGTATTTAGTATTTTTGTTTTTTATACTCTTTGATTTTATTTTTGAATAAGCACTGCCCACATTATTAGTCTCTTCATAAATATAATTTTCTATGATTGAAGATTTAGTGAACTTACTGAATGCCCACTTAACGTGTTAGCACTCCAGCTAATGGGGTATACGGTGGTGAAAAAAAAGATCCTACCTTAGTTGAGATCACACTGTAGAGGTGGCAGACAATGAAAAAGGAAACAAGGAATCCAAATAATTACTTCTTTTAATGACGATCATGAAGGAAAGAAAAGAAGGAATTACTTTGTTAGAGTGGTCACTGAAGTTCTTAATGTAAGTAGGCAAAGGTTACGTACATAAAACAGTTCCCTTGAATAATCTCTCATAATTAACTCTTTAGTATTGGGTTTTTTAAATTTCTTCCACATTTACCATTATACTAATAAATAATGCTGTTAGGAATACCTTCCTCTGTATTCTCATTTATTTCCATGGAACAGTTTCCTAGAAATGTAATTACTGGATAGGAACAGAGTATTCTTATACAGACTGCCAAGTTGTTTTCAAGAGGGAATTCCAATATACTTACCAATGAATAAGCTAAATACTGCTCTGAGATTTCAGCGGAAAAAGTTAATCAAAAACGGCACGTTTGGGCTGAGCAAAAGGAAAAGCTAAATGAGCTGACCTGGCTTTACTAGCGAGGGGAGGCAGGGTGATGAACAGGGAAAGCTTCTAAACCCATTTCTGGCACCCTGTGACCTTCACAGGTTATAGCTCCTCTCTGAGCCTTAATTTTCCTTAAATCCGGTAGGTTTGACTGAGGCTGTGTATTTTCCAACATTTTCAGATCAAACATCACCTAGACCCTCCAGAGCGAAAGAGAGCAGCTCGGAATCCTTGAAGTCACTAAGCTGAATCAGCACTCACCAGGAAAGGCCAACTACTCACTGGCGTGCACTTCCGGCGGCCGGGACAAAGGGTTTGAACTCTCTGGGACGGCACTTCCGGATAATTAAGGCTGCGCATTATATGCCCGCGTCCTCCAGCCACAACAAGGGACTCCGGCGCCGCGACTGCGCATGCTCCCTGCAGTCGCAAGGAGAGGCGGGGCAGTGATTGGGGTGGGCCGGGACCCTGACTTGTCTCGCGGTTATTGGGCTAGCGTGAGCGCGCGAGGCCAGGGGGTGGGGCGGGGCGGAGCCTAGTCCGAGTGGGCGCTGTAGGTTTCAGAGGAGCGTCACTGTGCTCACGGGGCTGAGGTCGTCTCAGGTGAGGTGATCACCCCGGAAGTGGCTGTGGCTGTGGCTGACTGTGGCCCCTGAATGTTGTAAGGAGCCTGCGGCAGAGTTGTTGTTAAGGGAGGCGGCATCACCCCTTTTCCTACACCTCCCGTGCAGCAGCCATGGCGAAAGGCAGAGTCTCTGAACGATCGCAGACGGGGGCACTCCACACGACCCCTGTGGGGGACAGGCCAGCGGGGACACGGGGTCTCACGGCGCAGAGCAGCGGAGACCACCTGAAGGGTGAGTAGAACCGGAACCAGAGCTGGGGCTGGCCGAGGCGGGAGTGTGCCCGAGGGGCTTTGAGGTGGAAAGGACCTCAGTGTGGCCCCGGGGATTTGCGAGGGCAAGGGGGCCTGCTGGCACCCAGGGGCGCGGGAACAGAGAGGGTGGGGGACTAGGGCTTCGGCCGCTGCCCACCACAAGGCCGGACACCTAGGAGGTGCTTCGTAAATGCTGTTGAAGTTGAATTCAATAAAAGAACTAATGGCACTGGCTTGTTTGAAGCTGAGGGAGGACTTAGGGTTGACAATATTGAAGCTAGACAGAACGGAAAGGAACTTGAGCACTCCTGCTTTATTTTGACGAATGAGGAAACTGAGGCCCAGAGTGAATATGGAACTTGCATAAAGTCCCAAAGCCAGATTAGTCAAGTATTAAGAGCAAGGTTTTAACTATATACAGGTGCCGCTTCCAAGTGGCAGGAACACTTGGCTGTGAGACCCTGCTTAAGAGTTTGGACTTGTTATCTTTCAAAACTTAATGTCTAAACTGTACAGTGAGGATGACAAAGATTATAGTAATAATAGTCTCTGCTTAGCTTGTCATGTGCATTACACAAAATAATTGATGTAAAGCATTCATTGTAATGGCTTATGTGAAGTGGAGGCTAAATAAATATTAACAATTACTATTGTAACTGATCTCTCATTCTCAAGCTTTTTTGCATTACACCATTCTGCCAGTTTTCAGGACTTTAAATATTATTTTTTTAAAAAGTATACCTAGAAACTAAATATGTTTATTCCATCTTGGCATAGAGTTTTTCATTGTTTTTCAACAGTTGAAATGATTAAACTTTTTAAATGCTTTTTATTTTTTTTAAAGATTTTTCTTTATTTATTTGACAAAGAGAGGCAGTGAGAGAGGGAATACGGGGGGGGGGGGGTTGTAGGGGGAGAAGCAGGCTTCCCTCTGAGCGGGCAGCCGGATGCAGGGCTTGATCCCAGTATCCTGGGATCAGGACCGGAGCCAAAGGCAGATGTCTAACAACTGAGCCAGCCAGGAGGACTTAAATGCTTTTGAAAAATCCCATAAACTTGAAGAAATCCTAACAAATGTCCATTGAGTCGTCTTCAGCTTACACTGATGTGTTCCACTACCAGTGATGGGTAAGGAGAGGGTCTTTTAAGATTGTCTAGCAACACTGTAAGTATAGTCAACAATAAAGTATTGCACACTTAAAAAAATATATTTATATATATGAAGATCGTATGTTTAACATTCAGCTGAAATTTAAAATAGAATAAATTTTTTAAAAAGAGTATCTTGCAGAAAATGTATTTTATTTTCAAATAATTTAAAATGTCTCCAGTGTAATTTGGCTTTTTAAGCTTTATGTGTTTGGGTATTTCTCCATCTTATAGACAGTAGGGCCACATAACTTCAAAAACCCAGAAATGAATTTTCTAAATATAAATACGCTCTAAATTAAAGGAACATTGTTTTGAAGATGCTGCTATGGAGAGTGACTGTAATCCAAGGGTTTTCAGAAAATGTATTTTCTAGATATAGCATCCATAAAGATTGTCATTTGGTTTGTGGTAGCAGTCAATTGTGTATTGCTGGGTTTTTTTGTTTTTGTTTTTTTAAGATTTTATTTATTTATTTGACAGAGAGAAACACAGCAAGAGAGGGAACACAAGCAGGGGGAGTGAGAGAGAGAAGCAGGCTTCCCGCCGAGCAGGGAGCCCGATGTGGGGCTCGATCCTGGGTCTCCAGGATCATGACCTGAGCCGAAGGCAGTCGCCCAACCAACTGAGCCACTCAGGCGTCCTTGTATTACTGGTTTTTGTTTGTTGTTTTAACTTACAGCTCTTCAGAAAATAAAACCTTGAGACCTCCAAAGTGCTTTTATAATTGTTTATTTGTTTTATCATTAGGAGACACATTCAGCATAATTTTTTTTTTAGAGATTTATTTGCTTGAGGGCTCCTGGGTGGCTTAGTGGGTTAAGCCTCTGCCTTCGGCTCAGGTCATGATCTCAGAGTTCTGAGATCGAGGCCTGCATCAGGCTCTCTGCTCGACAGGGAGCCTGCTTCCTGCTCTCTCTCTGCCTACTTGTGATCTCTCTCTCTATTGAATAAATACATAAAATCTTTAAAAAAAAAAAAAGATTTATTTGCTTGAGAGAGAACATGGCAGGAACAGACAGAGGGAGAGAGAGAGAACATTGCAGGAACGGACAAAGAGAGAGCCTGACATGGGGCTTGATCTCATGACCTGAGATCATCACACCTGAGCCAAAACCAAGAGTCTGATGCTTAACCGACTGTGCCATTTTTTTTAATTTAATTTTTTTTTAATTTTTTTAAAGATTTTTGTTTATTTGACAGGGAGAGAGGGAAAGAGGGAGTATAAGCAGGCAGAGCATCAGGGAGAGGGAGAAGCATGCTCCCCGCTGAGCAGGGAGCTGGATGCGGGACTTGATCCCAGGACCCTGGGATCATGACCTGAGCTGAAGGTAGACCTTTAATAGGCTGAGCCACTCAGGCACCCCCATTTTTTTTTTTTTAAAGAAAATTGTTTATTTATGAGAGAGAGAGAAATAGAGCACCTGGGAGCAGGGGTGAGAGGGCAGAGGGAGAAAGAGAATCCCAAGCAGATTCCTTGCTGAGTGTGCCCCACACGAAACTCAATCCCACCACCCTGAGACCATGACCCGGGCTGAAACCAAGAGTCCAATGCTCAACTGACTGAGCCACCCAGTTGCCCCTGTCACATGACTTCTGTGGACAGCAAATCTATAGGAAGATATGGGGAGATGTAAAGGCATGCTTTTATGGAGCAGTAGGGTTTGGACTGTTGGGGAATTCTGGCTGGGGAAAACATTAAGCTGGAAGTTTAGTGTGAATCTTTATGTCAGTAAAGAGATTAATTTGTTGAGAGTGGAGGATTTCTGTTTCTGTAGGAGAGAAGGTTGGCCATGATCAAAATGGTGTTGATATAGAAAATTTTAATTAATTTAAGTGCTATGCAGAGGAACTTTTTTGATTCATCTTGTTTATTAGTGATACCCAGTGTTTTATTTTATTCTCTGCCTCTTTGTTTCTGTCTCTGTCTCTCTTTAATTAGTGTTAGGAATTCGTTTTCTGGGCAAAAGATTTTGTAGATCCCTTATGTGATAGGGTTTCGTTACTTGTGGTAATCAGCTGGTGATGTGATGTCACTAGTAACTACTTAGCAACCAACATTCCAGATAATGATAAACAGTTTTTGTTAATTGCAGGTGTTAGTTTGGCATTTAGAAAAATTACATGTTTTGGAGAAGAGATAAAGATTTAGTAACTCCACGGACTCCGGGGTGGCTCAGTTGGTTAAACATCTGTGTTTGGCTCAGGTCATGATCCCAGGGTTCTGGGATCAAGTCCCATTTCCAGCTCCTTGCTTAGCAGGGAGCCTGCTTCTCTTTCTGCCTGCTGTTGCCCCTGCCTGTGTGAGCTCTCTCTCTCTCTCTCTCTCTCTCTCTCTAACAAATAAATAAAATCTTTAAAAAAAATTTGGTAACTCTTGATTGAGAAATACATAGTAATAGAATATTCCTATAAATCCATGACACTTTAAATGAATTTGTACTTTTTTAACTGACATACCTACCTAACTTGACAAATAGTTGTCATTGTGGTTATGTTTGAAATATTTTTATATGCTATGTGCAGTGTTTGGTACATTTAGTGGGTCCCTTGCCATGACTGTGGTCTCTAGTCTCACATCTTAGCCTTCTAGACTGAGGACCATTATGAAAATCTGAGCAAGGCAATAACACGGAAAGTCTAATTGTTTTTTTGTTTTGTTTTGTTTTGTTTTTTTAAAGATTTTATTTATTTATTTGACAGAGAGAAACACAGCGAGAGAGGGAACACAAGCAGGGGGAGTGAGAGAGGGAGAAGCAGGCTTCCCGCCGAGCAGGCAGCCCGATGTGGGACTCGATCCCAGGTCTCCGGGATCATGACCTGAGCTGAAGGCAGTCGCTTAACCAACTGAGCCACCCAGGCGCCCCATGGAAAGTCTAATTGTTAAATGATGAGGAAGGGCAAGACAAGAGGTAGAAGCACTTAAGAGGCTCTTAATCTAATCTCTCTGCAAGGGTACCTGAATCAGGGTATTTATTTTCTTCTATGCTATTTGTCCTGGCTGGTCTATTTACTAGCAAGTCATAGAAGTTTCCCATTTTGATTTAAGAGAACTCTAGTATGCCTTGCTGGCTCATTCCAGAGAGCATGTGACTCTTGATGATCTTGGGGTGGTGAGTTCGAATCCTACATTGGGAATCCTACATGAAAAAGAGTAAACTTCAAAAAAAACCCTCGTAGGGCTGTGTTTTTTAATATATACAGGTCATTATCCTTGTGAGCAGTGTGAAATCAATTTGATAGGTAATGATGAGACATTTTTAAAAATGGAAGAGAAAATAGAGGACTTTGCATGTAGTAAGACATAAGTGTTCTTTGAATTTTATTTCTTAGTTTTATAGATTTTATGTGTACCAAATCATGATATAAAGTTGCTTATTGTGGTTGCTGCCAAAAATGTTTGAGAAACATTGTCTCAAAGTTGGTCTTACTGCTTTTAGAAGACAATATTGTTCAAACTGGATAATAAACCTCTCTCAGATGCCTGTTCTAGATCCTGCCTTGCTCATTTGCTTCAATAAATATTTTTTGAGCATCCGCTATGAGCAAGGGACTGGCTTAGAGGAAGAAGGAAGCTCTTACTGATAACTGAGAACTGAGAACTAAGACTAAAATTGACAACTAGGCATCAACCAAAGTATTAGTATAATTTGTTGATGCCAGTCTCAACTCAAATATTATGTATCAGGATTCTTGTGCTTATCAGCAATAGAAAACACAACTGAAACTCTCCCTGAAAGGAAGTTGATAGATTTATATAAGTAAAAAATTAAGAGATTAAGTGGGATTCCCTGGCTTCAGTCTGAAACTGATATCATCAGGATCTGATTTCTTTCACATCTTTAATGTCAGCTTTACCTTGAGGTTGATTTCTCTTGAAGGTGCAAGTGAGTTAAATGCTTCCATTACTTTGAGATTCTTTTTCCTAGCATTACCAATAGAATGTATAGATATTCATTCTGATTAGACTGTCTCAGATAATGCTTGTCCCTGAACCTATCAATATTATTAAATTGTCTCAACCCGATTCATGTTTGACACCTAAAAAAATGGGAGTAGGAATGAGGCTAAGTCAGTTTTCCCAAAGACATATCTCTATGATGGATCACTCATGATTTTTTTCTCTATTTGTGCTCAACCATCTTAGTGAAGATGGTGAACTTGATTTGGGTTTGATTAGATGTAAGAAAAGGGATTCCAGTCAGAGGTGCTGCTTCAGGTACACGGTACCCATCCAGGCTGGGCGTGGAAGGAACTAAAATGAGGGTCCCAACAGAAGGGAGAAAATGGACAGAGTAAGCTCAGGAAACAATAAAGGTGATCGAGGAATATGCATATCGGGATTTAAAATATTCAAGGTAGAGCACTCTCGGGGGAATGTAAGAACTTAGTTGATCATTGGAAGTAGATGACTAATGTTGAACAGAAATGAAGGTCTAAGAATTTTGAGGCTGGGTGGGTCATCTAAATGGATAGTGAATCTTTTAGGGTTATGAAGTTAACTATAAACTTGATCTCAGTCTTCAGTGAATGCAGGGGGAAAACATGTAAAGTAGTTAGATGAAAGTAAGTGTTGTTTGAATGGCAGCATAGTTGTAGGGCAAAAGCCTTAGAGAATGAGCCTTATACAAAATTGGCAGTGGTGTTTCTTCCACCTACAAACATGCTTTCTCTGTGTGTGTTCTTAATAGTTAATTATTTGTATTTTATAGTTACCTTAGTTGTTTGAATTTATACTCGATACTGCTACCATTTTTTTTATTTTTAATAAAAAATTCTAAAGCCCTTAAAATTTATTTCCAATTTTAGTACATATGCTGCCAAAGCAAGCACAATAAAATTTTATTTCCAAAAATATTGTAGTGGATTCTTGTGACTATGAAAACTTGTTAGAGTCTCTGTAATGAGATGTGTCTTTTGCTTCTTCATAGGAGAATCAAGTAGGTTTAGGAAACATTAAATGTTGAGAACTAGTTGACCTAGTCACCGGCAAGAGTCATTCCTAAGATCTTGCAGATTTAAGATTTTGCTTTTCATGGGTTTTTTGTTTGTTTTTGTTGTTGTTTTAGATTGTGTGTATTTATTTGACAGAGACACAATGAGAGAGGGATCACAAGCCAAGGTAGTGGGAGAGAGAGAAGCAGGCTTCCGGCCAAGCTCCATCCCAGGACCCCAGGATCATGGCCAGAGCTGAGAACAAATGCTTAACAAGTGAGCCACCCAGGAGCCCTCCCCCCTTTTTTAAATTTAAATTTCAATTTTTTTTTCTCTCTCTTTTTTTTAAGATTTTTAGTTATTTTTTTTGTTAAGAATTTGTCTTTCTTTTTTTTTCTTTAAAGATTTTATTTATTTATTTGACAGAGAGAGAGATCACAAGTAGGCAGAGAGGCAGGCAGAGAGAGAGAGAGGAGGAAGCAGGCTCCTCGCCAAGCAGAGAGCCAGATTTGGGCCTTGATCCCAGGACCCTGAGCTCATGACCTGAGACGAAGGTAGAGGCTTAGCCCACTGAGCCACCCAGGCGCCCAGGATTTTTAGTATTTGTCAGAGAGGGTTTGAGCACAAGCAGGGAAGTAGCAGGCAGAGGGAGAAGTGGTCTCCTCGCTCAGCATGGAGCTCGATGTGGGACTTGATCCCAGAACCCTGGGATCGTGATCTGAGCCAAAGGTAGAGGTTAACCGACTGAGCCACCCAGGTGCCCCAGATTTTGCTTTTTAACAGGTTTTGATATGAAAATAATAAGAGAAATAGGGAGCTATTATAGGACCATTAAGGTTGTGATTTTTTAGAAAGGTTTTATGCATATTAAGAGTTAGAGAAAAGGTGCTCCTAAGAGGAAGAATTGAAGATACAGGGTGAATGGAGAAGAGACAGTTCTTGGAGCAAAATCTGAAAGGAAATGTGTTAGCATTTAATGCAAAGATAAGGTGCAAGGGAAGATAATTTGGGGAACAGATCTTGAAAGTAGAGATTGGGGAGCTCACCAAAGTGTAGAAGCAGTGTCGTTGAGAATAGACAAAAATAGAATTAAAGGCTTGAAGAGACTTGAAATAGCCTTTTTAGAGAGTGCTGTGAAAGGATTATTTGCCAGCGGTAACTGTAATTGAAGATAGAAAAGCATGTGGCCTTATGGGCTAAGAACATAATCTTGACTTTCTCTAACAGTACCTTTGGCCTGGAGGAGGTTGGAAAGCAGATAATGGGGTAATTCAGATTGGGAATTACAATGATGGAAAATTTAAAGGTTAATGAATATACAAAGTACTCTTGAGGGTAGCTCTAAATGCTAAATGACAGACATCTAGTGCAACCAGGAGGAGGCACATTATAAATATGCATGCTATACGTTTAGATGTAGAATTATTAAAACAAGATTTTCAACTTTTATCTGTTTAGAACTCTAAATCAGCTACATGCTAGTCTCTAGACTTAATAGAATTATACTCAAGAAAAACTGTTGACTCATAATAGCTAGTTACCAGTTAATGTGAAAGAAAGGGAGCTTCAGTATTGGATGTAACTTTGTTTTTTGCATTCTTATCAGTTTTTTCTGTGTTACTGTTGAACACAGTGCTTGAAAAAGTTTACCTAATTTTATAGAGTGCAGAAAATCAGTATCAGGTTAAACGTGGCAGTTTAATTTTATTCAGACATCTATATATTTTATCATCCAACTGTAAGACAACAAGTAGCAGGGGCTAACAGTAGCTCAGTCGGTAAGCGTCTGCCTTCAGCTCAGGTCATGATCCCAGGGTTCCATGATCGAACCTGGAATCAGGCTTCCTGCCCAGGGGGAAGCCTGCTTCTCCCTCTCTCACTTCCTCTGCTTGTGTTCCCTCTCTCACTGTGTTTCTCTCTGCCAAAAAAATAAATAAAATCTTAAAAAAAAAAAAAAAAGACAACAAGTAGCAGTTAGAGAAACGTGTACTCAGGGAATACTCAGGGTGGTGTTCTGTAGTTGAGTAAAATGTTCCTTGACACCTTTCTTCCCTGTAACCCCTTACTTAGTACTGGTAAATTAGTAATGGGAAGAAAAATATTATAGTTTAATTTTAGAGCTAACATGCTAAACAACTTATTTAATTTTTTTAAAGTATTCTCTATGCCGAGTGTGGGGCTCTAGCTCACAACCCTGAGATCAAGAGTTGCATATTATACCAACTTAGCCAGTCAGGTGCCCCTAATTTTTAATTTAAGAGAGTGATATAACCTGTTGAAACCTTTTCTTTAAATTTTTTTTTATTATTTTTTTAAGATTTTATTTATTTGTTTGAGAGAGAGAGTGACTGAGAGAGAACATGAGAGGGAAGAAGGTCAGAGGGAGAAGCAGACTCCCCGTGGAGCTGGGAGCCCGATGTGGGACTCGATCCTGGGACTCCGGGATCATGACCTGAGCTGACGGCAGTGGCTTTAACCAACTGAGCCCCCCAGGCGCCCCAAAACCTTTTTTTTTTTTTTTTAAGATTTTATTTATTTACTTATTTGAGGGAGAGAGAACATGAGAAGGGAGAAGGTCAGAGGGAGAAGCAGACTCCCCGCGGAGCCAGGAGCTGGATGCGGGACTCGATCCCGGGACCCCATCCTGGGAGCTGAGCCGAAGGCAGTGGCTTAAAGAGCTGAGCCACCCAGGCGCCCCAACCTGTTGAAACCTTTAAAAATGTATTTAGCTACAGTGTGGGTTAGAAGGCTGGATGGAAACTTCTCATCTTTCAGTCTTCAACCAAATTTTTACCTGCTCTGTGAATCTTGTTACTATTACTCTAGCCCAGTAATCTTGCTTTTCTATATACTTAAACACGTCTTTGTGCCATTCTTTGGGAATCTAACTTAATGGTAGTATCAACTTCTTAAAAGCAAAGACTGGGCAGAACATTTTGTACATAATGGATGCTCAGCAGATAGTTCTGAGTGACTCGACCTTTGAGTGCATATCTTGCAGAGTAGAAATCTTAAAGAAAAGTGCCAAGAAAGGGGTGGGGTGGTGGTAGTGGGGAATCAGCTGTTGGTTTTGAAGAGTTTAAAAGATGCCCATAAAATTAAATGATTTGTATCAATCCTTTTTGTACTCTAGACTCTATTCAAGCAAGGAAGTAAGTGAAAAGTGAAGGTTGAGCAAGGTAATTCCAGGTGGATTTAAAAGGAATGTGCCTTTAAGAAGTAGCAGACCTCTGAAAAAGTTGTACAGACTATATATGTGTTAGTTAATATGTCTTTGCAGCCCGTAGAAAACTATCTCAATGTTTATATGTTACTCTTACTCCTTTTCCGGTAGATTACTTCTTTATTTAATAAAGAAGGAAAATAACATTTTAGCCTTGTGAGAAGTTTGTTTCAATAGATTTTCTATTTAAAACTGTATTTTTGGTTGAATTAGTTGTAGTGCTCACTGATATTTTTGTAACGTTTGGCTGATTACTCTTTTCTTTTTAGGGTGAGTAGATGTGATTTCTTAAGTTCTCAAGACAGGCATTGAATTAGATATTATAACCAGGGCAAAGATATGAACAGTTTGGCATTTGTTACCATAAGATTCCGCAGAAACCTTTTCACATTTGACCCACCGCAGATGTTTAAAGTCTCTGTTTAATTTTCTGTGCTGCAAAAAAGCATATATATAAATGCTTTAGTGGATTAATGAACTGAAATATTCAGTGACAGGCATGCCTGGTTTATTACTCCATTAACACATCTTTTAATTATTTTATGATGCTATACCTTCCTGCAGTAAATTTTAGAAGTATGAAATGAGCAAGTAAGCTTCTATTTGTGACTTGGTTTTTGAAGTAAAATCCTTTTTTAGATTCAGAAGATAACAAAGTAAACTAATGTTTAGATTGCAGAAAATTGGAAAAGATAAAATTTTTTTAACTTTAGTGTTCACAAAATAGAACATGATAAACCTAATATTGTCTTTGAGGAAGTCTGCTTTTATGACCTGCTAAGAATAATTTATATCTAGCATATCAAAGCACTAACCTAAGCAGCTTGTATTTCCACAGAAATTATGAGTTGATTATAAATGGGTATTAAAAGGCTTTAGAGATATATTCTATACTAGGTTGTTTATGATTTAAATTTTTTTTTTTGATTTAGTTTTTTTTTAATAGTGCGACCTCCTTAGGGCTTCTATTTACTTACCTATGAAATAGGTAGAGTGGGCCATATTGCTTCCTTTTAAGCTTTAATGTAGATGCAGATCACCTGGGTATCTTATTAAAATGCAGATTCTGATTTAGTACTTCTTGGACATTGCTGTGAGAATCTGCATTTCCAACAAGCTCCCTGGTGATGCTGATTCGTGTACATTGTGAGTAGCACGGATTTAGATGGTTTCTAATGCTCCATGTTTAATACAGAATTGAGCAAAATCTTACTAATTCAGTTGTAAAATATATAAAACTGCCATAATGAGACAAGGGATAAAAATGAATTTATCTTTTAATTATTTAAGGCTTTTTGGTTGAAAGGAGCAGAAATAAGTTTAAGCCAGTACCAATAAAAAGAATATAGGAAAAAGAATATAAGAGACAATCTCACTGGCATTCATGAGCAAGGAATGATATATAGCCAGGCTTCACGGAAAGTTAGAGAAGTTAGAAATCAACGAGTTTCTCTGGGTTTATGTTTCAGTCTTCCCTCTTACATTTTCTATTACATGTCTTTGGCTTGCCATGTTATCTGTGGCTTTCACTGCTTGACCTTTCTGCCTCTGTTTTAGTTCAAATTATCAAGAGAAAGTTTGATCACCTAGTAATGAAGTATTTCTGCTTGACTCAGTGTCCGACCTTGGGCAAGTTAGCCTTCTATGTTTGGGAAATTAGAAGGTGGGAATCACAGTGTAATAGGACCAATGAGTTGAGCCCCTCTGAGGGGAAGAGGAACATGGGAAAGTTTCGCGGAGAAAAAGGGTGTTAGTAGAACAGGCAATAGCATCTGTCTTATACACCTTTTTAAATGTTTGTGAAGAAGGATTTGTGAAATTAATGGATAGAGTACAGGCATTTGATTGGAATACTTCATAAAAGTATGTATAAAAGTTACATTGACAGTAGTTAGGGGACGGGCATAGTGGTAGATCTATCCATTTAGTTCTCAAACTAAAAATAATCCTTATTATAGCATTCATATATATTTTTTAATCCCCTAAGTGTTATCAGTATATACACGGGATAATGGCAAATGTAGGCAATAAAACTTGAGCCTCCCACTTCTACCTTTTCCCAGTGAGCACTACTAGGGTATCTTAGTCTCCCCACTATTGACTGCTTCCTGGTAAAAACAGTCTTGCCCATTCTTCTGCTTGCTGTCTCCTGGCTCTCATTCCATATTTTATCTTACATATAATTTTTTAGATAACATTAAGATTACCTTGTGAGGGATTGTAAACAAATTCTGTCATTCTTGGGGTCTCAGCCACCGAAAACATTTGAGATTCAACTATATTCTGAAGCCCTCGGTGTAAAAAAGATAACATTCACCAGTTGTATTAGTCAGTCTGTGGGTTCTTATGACAGAGAAGTAATTGCCAAATTACCTCATTTTTCCTAAGAGGCTATTCTATGCTGTCAGCTCCCAATATAGATAAATAAACCTGAAAGACAGTGATAGTATTTAGAGCAATGCTCCCTTTCCTCTTTGGCTTATCAACAAATCAACACTAAGATTCTGGTGTTCTGTTTTTTCATGCTTCTGAAATGGTATATCCCCCCAAAAGTAATATGCCTCCTTAATAAATGTTAAATACAATAGTAGTAAAAATTTTATGTTAAAACAGTTTTTGGACAAAAGTGTGAACAGTTTTTGGGGGGGACGAGAGCCTTTAAGGAAATTATTTGCTGACTTGGAATACTGTCTTTTAAAAATATTTATCTTAATTACAGCCTTTTTTTTTTCCCTTTCAGAAAAAGCCTGTGCAGAAGCTGGGTCAGCAAGAATGTCACTTCTTATATTGGTGTCCATTTTCTTATCTGCAGCTTTTGTTATGTTTCTGGTATATAAAAATTTTCCTCAGCTTAGTGAGTAAGTATACAGAGAGAAACTGAAAAAATGCTTAAACACTTACAGATAAAAATGGATTAAAAGTTAAACTAATCTTAAGCAACAGGATGTCATGGCGATTGTATATCAGCTCTCATGGTTTGTAGCAAGTCCGTATTGACACTGTTATTTAAATACTCTTTGCCAAATTTGCCTCTTGATTTCTGTGCAGGGTTTTCCTAGCACTTCTCTGGTTAAAATCTTATCTATCTAATGACTTTCAAATTTTTTAAAAAATATAACCACATTAAGAAATATGTTTTTTATATCGCGATCCTGCATGCATGTGTCTGTCCATTTTCCCCTGCTCATATCTGTATATATAAAATTAGGTTAAAGTTTCATGAAACAGGTCATGTTCTCTGTTATTTTCTAAATTCTATTTAATTTATTTTTTAATGTCAGTAGTGATGAAGCAAATTTATGTTAAAATTCATGAAAGATACTGACCTGCGGTTTGAAGAACATTGATGCTTTTCTTCTCTACCTTCCGCCCCTTTCCATCTGTGTTTTTTCCCTTCCTTCTTGTGATCAATTTCTGTCTGCTTCTATTCATCCATTTCCATCCCCACATCTCTCTCTCCTAGCTCTTTTCCTTTTCCTTATTTTATGGAAATGATATGGTCTGAAAAGGTAGTTTTCATAGTGAAATGGACTTTGTATAAACCTTGAATACCTTATCTAATATACATCCAAAATTTCTTAGCCAAAACCTTGGAGGTGAAATGTGTTTCAGAATTTAGAATTTTTCCATTTTGGGAAGACTACACAGAATAAATACTGTATATTACATAGTACCTCCAGCAGGATCTGGGGCAGCATCCTGTTATCAAATACATTGGTATTTTTGCACAGAAATGGGCATCATAAAAGACTATATGAATAATTATGTAAGTATGGGTCAACTTTTGCTGACTAAGTATAAAGAACTTTTCATTTTCAGAGGTTTTTGAATTTTGGGGAAGAGATAATTAATGGACTTAAAACACACTTTAAGAAGGCAAAATATTCCAGGCTGTTTATTTTTTTTTATTATTATTATTTTTCCCTAGGGCTGTTTAAACAGTAATACCACCCTTGTGTAATCATAGATTACATAAAGGACTATTAAAATGTAGTTAGACTTTCAGCCAGAGTCAGACTGGTGTGGTAATGGATAACTGTGAAATATGATTTCAGGGTGTTTGGAAGTTCCTGTTTTGCTCTAAATTCCTTTCATTAACAATTCCTTATGCTTGAAATTTTATAGTTAAAACTATTTTTATTTTGGTGCTTTGATTTCTTACATCAGTATAAATGCCTTTGGGAGGCTAACATGTTCTGTTGATAGGTTAACATTAGTAGGATTGGATTTTAGAGCCTTTCTGTTTTTGATCAAGGAGGAGGAAGTAAAGAGCTGACTGAAAGAGGGCAAGAATATAGAGTAGAGATTGAGGTTGTCTTTGCTGTCAGTCTTCTCTGAGAACGATAACATAAACTGTATGTAAGTATGTTTTTATAAAGCTGTTATGTTCTGCTTATTTCTGTGTATGTGTATGGGTGCATATGTTTGTGCACACCCCTATAATGATTTTTAGTTTTTATATTTATAAATGAAAGAGTACATTTTATTTAGTTTACCTGCAATGGTTATAGAATTTAGGCAGCAGTCTGTCATTGTTGTGCAAGATCAGTTAAATTTTATCATGTAAATAAATGGGCAAAATATACATTAAACACAAAGGTAATTATTTGAGGCTTTTATAAGCAAGAAATCATTCAGTTCCAAATAAGGCACCAAGTATAAAGTAAAATTAATAGATTTATCTGAACTTTGGGCTGGGATATTCCAGAAAAGATGTGTGAACTATAATTTCACCAAAAATTTTACTTAATTTTAATTGCAATTAATTATTGACCTTAGGTTATCATGAGGATTACCCAAAATGATGTTAAATATGTTTTAAATATGCTAATATCAGTTCGCTAATTAATTCAAAATTTGTACTAGTGTTGGAGCAAATGCTTTCAACCTAATGTAGTTTGGGTCGTCCTGACTTTCATATGTAGATTATAAGTCTCATGAAATCATAATGAAGCATTAAAAACAAATAATTTATAGACTTTTGAACTTAAAAGTTACAAATTTATGGCTATTGTATTACAGATCAAGGCATCAAATCATTTTGGATAAAACTTCATGTTTTGAACTCTTATTTTGATATACCTATCTTGGCAAATTTCTGCTTTAAAATTTTTCACTTTAATTTTATTTCTTTAGAGAAGAAAGAGTGAATATGAAGGTTCCCAGAGATATGGATGATGCCAAGGCTCTAGGAAAAGTTTTATCCAAATATAAGGACACCTTTTATGTACAAGTACTTGTAGCTTATTTTGCTACATATATTTTGTATCCTTTTAACTGAAAAAAATGTTTTCTAGTTTTATTCAAAAAAGAGGTTTTAAAAGTTCTGTTTAGTTATGCATAACTCTTAAAAATTGTTAATTTAGTGTAATAGTTAATAAAATATAGAAAAATTAAAATGGAAAAAATTCTCACTTTAAACCTATCTCAACTCATTTATTATTTCTGAATATTTATTACCAGTTCTTTTGTATTCTTATTTCTCTTATCATAAACACTTTCCTTTTCTCTGTATTATTCAAGATAATTATTTTATTTATCTTTTTAAATTATGATTGTATTAGTTAATTGATTAGTTTAGTTATTTTGAATTAATAATCATGACAGCATAATTTAATAAAATATTCCCTTAGGTTTGAAGAGAAAATTTGTATTTAATTTTTTACTTTTCTACTTGTCCTGTTAGGAATCTTTTTGTTCATGATTTTTTTCTTCCATTTAATGGTTTCTTTGTAAAAAGGTATTAAGAGGATAATTAGTCAATTCAAAGGATATGAACTTTTAAAATAATTAGTGGCATGTATTTCTTCATTTTATAGAAATATATATTGTGTTAACTAGTCAGGAAAACAGCTTTATTCTTCCTACATATTTTCAAATGGCTTAAGCTACTGGTAATTAATCTTCTAATTTATGAGCTTTAACTTTAATCTGATTTTTTGTATTTTTTATTTTAATCCAACCTACTTTCAAATCTTCTCTGTTAATGAAAGACACTATCGGGGTGCCTGGGTGGCTCAACTGGTTAAGTGTCAGCCTTCAACTCAGGTCATGATTCCAGGGTTCTGGGATAGAGCCCCATGTTGGGTTCCCTGCTTCTCCCTCTCCTTCTGCCACTCCCCACTGCTTGTGCTTCCTCTCTCTCTGTCAAATAAATAAATAAATTTTTTTTTTTTTAAGATTTTATTTATTTGACAGAGAAACACAGCCAGAGAGGGAACACAAGTAGGGGGCGGTGAGAGAGGGAGAAGCAGGCTTCCCGCCGAGCAGGGGGCCTGACATGGGGCTCGATCCCGGGTCTCCCAGATCATGACCTGAGCCGAAGGCAGTCGCTTAACCAACTGAGCCACCCAGGTGCCCCTAAATTTTTTTTTTTTTTAAAGACATTATCTCTTGATTTTGTTAAGGTAATCATTATCCCTTTTAAACCAATTTTTTAAAAAGATTTTATTTATTTATTTGACAGAGAGAAATACAGAGTGAGAGAGGGAGAAGCAGGCTTCCCACCGAGCAGGGAGCCTGATGCAGGGCTCGAACCCGGGATTCCAGGATCATGACCTGAGCCAAAGGCAGCTGCTTAAGGACTGAGCCACCCTGGCACCCCTAAACCACCATTTTTATTTTTATTAAGGATCTATTTATTTCAGAGAGAGACCGTGCTCATGGGTAGGGGGAGGCAGGTAGAGGGAAAGGGGTAGAGAATCTTAAGCAGATTCCCTGCTGAGCATGGAGCTAGGTGCAGGGCTTGATCTCATGACTCTGACTGAGATCATGAACTGAAATCAAGAATCAGGCTTAACTGTGCACCTTTCCAACCAGCCTTTATTTTTAAAGTTAAATTAGTTACTTTGTTAAGTCTCTCAAAACTTTTTTTTTTTCTCTCAAATTATTTCTATTTTGGCATCTTTTAATTCCTGATTTGCTTTTGGTTATTGGACTTCTCAGTGAAAACTTTTTCTCCTAAAATTCAGTAGCATTTTCTTTTCTTGGATTTATATTAGATTAGATGCTATATATTATATACATACATATAAATAAATATATTTATTTATACTTACCTCCTTATACAGTGTTTTGGGTATATACTTAAGTACCCTGCACCAGTTCTTCCTAGCATAAACAATTTGTTACAGGTACATTTACAGAATCTTTTGCTGATGATATAAACATTATTAACCATTTAGTGAGAATACATTTTTATTTAGATAGTATGCTGTATATAGGAATTTTGTCATTATTTATTGTGAGAAACAAAGGGAAAATTTAGAGTGTTATTATGTGCTTATCTTTCAACAAGTTATTTGGCAGCTATTTGTAAAGTAATTTAATAGTATATAAACTTTTAAGAGAAATCCATAACTGCTGCCTTTTCCTACTAATTCTATTTTAGAATCTATCTGGGAAAACCGTAGTGTTACACTTAAAGGTTATTTTGCCTTTATACACTTTAACCATAAATTAAAACATTTTCCTCAGGTAAGATAAAAGTTTGGTTCATTTTTTTCATTTGACTTTGATAAAGTTTTTGTGAACAGGGCATATAGTTTCTGTTTGCTTTGGAAAATCATCTTGTTTTGCCCAATTTTGCCTCTCAGCTTTTCGGTTATTATATGCTAAGTACAAATCTAGTGTTTTGAGCGTTCAAAAGTAGAACTACTGGAGCAACGAGGAATTATGGGTAGAGACATGGCACAGTCTCATTCTCATAGGAGCAAGTCTAGAGCAGAGCTTGCAAGCACGAGGCATAGGTAAGAAGTGATTGGGCATCCAGTTTAGTCGGAGTTTAGGGTATGAGAAAGGGAGGATAGAGGAATAAGCTTTAGGAAGATAGGCTAGACCCTGCACTCAGCCGGTAGAGGACTTTGAGTACCAGGCTAAGGATTTTTAGAATATTCAGTTGGTATTGGGTAGTCATTGAGGACTTTTGCGCTGTGGATGACATTAAAAGTGTTACTGTCATCTCTTTTTTTTTGTTTCCCTAAGGCTAAAATCTTTGAGTAACTGAAAAAGTTTCTTTTATTATGGAAAATTTGAAATGTACACAAAAGTAGAGAAAATCATATAATGAACTCCTATGTACCCATCACCCAGCTTCAACAGTTACAAATATTATGTCAGTTTTGTTCTTGCTGGTTATCTTTCTTTGGCTTTGTATTTTTGGCCTTTTGAGAAAAAGAGAATAGGTTGGGAAAGGAAGCTAATATTTACTGAGGTAATTTAGGTAATGCAGAATTTTAAATATTCAAATAGAAGTATCCATACCCCCGTGTTAGTCCGTAGGGGACTGATGGAATAAGCCATGATAAATCTAAACACTGAACTGGACTCTGCAGTAGTTAAAGGAATGAGAAATGTCTCTCTATGCAGTTAGTACATTACGTCCAGGCTATATTGTTAAATGAAAAGAGCAAAGGGCAGAAGAGTTAAGTCAGTCTGCTGTGTTTTATCTATATGAGTACGCATGTAAACATGCAGATATTGTATTATTTTTTTTGAAAAGGGTATCTTTAAAAACCAATAGCAGTGCTTACCTCTGGGGAGAGAATGTGATAGAGGGATGGAGGCGAAACTTTAGATGTACTTCATTGCGTAGATTTGACTTTAGAGCCAGGTAAATATTTTACTTAGTTTTAAAACCGATTAAATCAGAATGAAAAAAGAAACAGGAAAAAATCATATTTTTGGCCAGGAGGAAGTGTCAGGAGAGTGGTAGATGTGTATGTCAAGTTGCATGGGGACAAGGAAGGAATCTTCTGTGGGGAAGTGAAGGTGAGACGCAGTAGCTGGATAGAATACGTTGGTCAAAGAAAGCCTAGGTTTTCTTGAGTTCATGGGTGTCTGAGCGATTTTCTACAGGAGGGAATCCTGTGGAAGAGCAGGAAGATAAAGATGAAAGAAGTCAGGAGGAAGACAGAGGAGATTGAGATGAAAACATGAATGAAGTGGGAACTGGAGGAAAAGAAGAGTGCAAGAATGAGTGAAGATAGAAATTTTAAAGGAACGGTAGATGTTAAGGGAATTTACTCACTCTGACTGACTTATAAATAAATCATATTAGGCGTTTTAAAGAGGTGCCGGGGGAAGGGGGTACCTCTACACCAAAACTGGGAGCAAGAGGGAAGTGGTAAAGAGCATAATTCGGGGGGGGGGGAGCATAATTCTGTTTTAAAAATAAGGTTTGTGATTTTTACTATACTCTATATGTACCTAGGTTTCCATGGAAATCATGTTTCCTGAACACATTTAGGAGTATATGCAATGCATTAGAGAAACATACTTAAGGCCTTCTTTGTTCTTCTTCTTCTTTTTTTTTTCTTTTGTTATCTGGTACATGTTGGGTATTTGTCTTGGTTTTTATTTTAGTAACACACTCTTATTAGCATTGTATTTATGATAATGGTCAATTTAGAGTTAAAGGCATTGTAACTGAGTCGTAGGTTTTTTAAACTTTTAGATTTAATTTTTATTAATACTGAGATATAGATATAATCTTATTAATATAACTTCTATATTGATACTTTTTTTCCCTAAAATGTTTGATTTGTCTTTTAAAAATTCCATTTTATTATGTTTTAATCCTTAACTTAAAAGTTAACAGCTTGCAAACATTTGCTATTCCGGGCTCTATATTTCTCAGTATACTCTCAGGGTTTCTTTATCCCTTTCCGCTAGCCTTATTTCTTGTTTGTTTGGTAAGTATATAAAATGAATTTGGGAGACTAGAAAAAAACTGGCTTTTGATAGAATGATGAGGGAGAAGGATGGTATCTAGTCCCAGCAGTCTATGTAAGCATAAACTCATTAGTTTTAAGAGGTGATTAATGTTAAGTAATACCTTTTAAGTCCTACCATAAGCAGATGTTATAGTTTGTTTTTTTCCTAGAACAGGAGCATCACAGACTTAATTGCATTTACAGGCTCTGTTTTAGCCTTTCCTTCCTATTGTGTTTTGTAATTCAGTAGTCCAAGAATGTTGGCAGGCACAATGAGTTAAGTCTGGGACTGGTGGGTAGTATTTTCAAGGATAGCAGTTGAAAGAAGAATTGGCCCTTTAAGTCTTACTCTTATGCTAGATGTTCTCTGTAACTATTTGGATACAGTCACTAAGTTTAATCACAAGTGCCAGTTTCAGCTGGTCTCATTTTAGTCCTAATTTGGTGTGAGAAAAGACTAGCTAGATCTCTTGTTCTCAGCAGAAGAAATGCCATGCAGAGTATCCTCCCCTAACCCCAAAAGAAGTATCCTGGTTGATTTTTTCCTTAAGTGAGTATATCTGTGTGATTAAGATGGAAAGGTACACAATGTTTATGGCTTCTTGTTATTTCCTAGTGTTCGGGACTCGGTGCCTCATTCTGCTATATGCTCTCATATTTAGTTGGGAGGCCAGTTGTATACAAATATCTAACAGAGAAAGCAGTAAAATGGTCACAACAGGTAAGCATGAATTTTTAAGTTATTTAATGTAATTCTTTGGCTAATCGGGAGGTCACGGTATCAATGTATTGTCTCTATATGAATTAACCCAGACTCAGGGCTTTAATAAAAATGATATTTCGACCTAATAAATTAAAGTGGTGGTCAAATAATGAATGTTAATCATTTCAAATACAAAGTTTCTATACTGTAACAATAGTTTTAGTTCTTCATTCCTAGTAAGTTCAGTCAGCAGAGAAGTCAGTGTGTCTGTGAAGGCATCCACATATTCAGACAGCTTGCCTGTTTTGTGTTGATGCAGTCCACTGTAGTGGGTCACTGAGAAACTTAAGCCAACTCCTTGAGTGCATTTCATCAGTAGAAATGACTGTTCTCAGTCAGGATCTCTGCAAAGACAGGTGATGATAAATATAAGCAGTATTACACAGGAAGGTCTAAGAAAATCTTACTTTTATAAAGAATTAGAAGAAACAACCTGTTAAATCCCAGAGGAACTGTAGAAATCATTCTGCCTTACCCTTTTGTTTTACAAACTAAGAAAGGAAAAATTAAGCATTTTGCTGCAAGATCTAGAAGTATAAACTGTAATCTGTGCTTTATTTAACTGGCTAAATATCTCCATATACTTGTGCAATCTCATCTAATGAATGAATCACTCACGTAATATATATTATAATAACAGAAAAATAAAGATTAAATTGGAGGCTAGGTTTGGTAATATGCTATACTAGCTCTTTACATTGTAGGAAGTTAAAGGCATTGAAATATTAGTCACCTGATGTGTATCTTGTATATAGTTTTAAGTCTAATTTTGCTCTTTGAGGTATAAAGAATGTCACTGTTGAGCCGTATTAGCTAGACTGATGTAGAACCATCTTTAGTAGTATAACATAAAGCTATAGGTAAAATTAAAAAAAAAAAACTACCTCATTTAGTTCTGGAAAAGAGCATGGGATAAGTAGTTCATTGTCATTTTCAAGCTCTTTTTTTGATCATTTCTGTTGGATAGATTCTGAACTATCAGGGAATGAGTATTTGAAATAAATATTTTATATTAAGCAACTTATTTTCAGTATTGGCCTTACCTTAATCCTAACTAGTTTCTTTCTTATGACAGGTTGAGCGTCATAGAGAACATCTCATTAACTACATTATATTTTTGAGAATAACACCATTTCTGCCCAATTGGTTTATTAATATTACATCCCCTGTGATAAACGTGCCACTGAAAGTTTTTTTTATTGGCACTTTTCTAGGTAAGACCTCTGGTTCATCTATGTTAGAACTCATTTTGTAAATACCTCACAGTGTCTGGCTGGGCTAGGTTTCGTGTTCTTTGCACACACACACCATATATAACTCTTGGGTACAGAACCTGGCATACATAAATAGAAATGTTTGTTGGATTGTGTTTAAGTATTTCTGTGTTACTTTTAAAGAGGAGCACTTTCTATTGGATGTTTTTGTAATCATATAGGTTTGAGCAGGACATCGTTCAACTCCATTCTCTCCCTTGGTGGAGAGAAGAGAAAATCAAGGTGCCCTTTTTGAATAATATACTCCCTTGGCTTTTAATCGCATATTGAAATATTGAACTTTAATGTTCAGTAGAAAGTTGATCCTATTTTTCTTTTTATTGACATCAATATTTATTATGGGCATTAACAGAAGTATGGGGGAAGGAAGTGTTAATAAAACGTTCCTGTTTTTGAGGAGCTGGCATTTAATTTTGAAATTAATTAGTGGGCATAAAGATTTAATTTATACGTTTAGTGAATTCTGATGGCTCTTTAGTAAGAGTATTCTGCTTTTTTTTTTCCAATTTAATTTGAATTGCTTAGAAACCAATGAACAGATTTCTCTGTTACTGTTAAAGTTCATATTTGTAGATCTTGAAAAGAATAATCAAAATCAGTTTTTTGTTGCTACTTTAAAAAAACTCATGACAAACTTAAAAATCTTACCAGGGATAATTTTGGATTTTGTAAAATAAGGTTATATTCATGGAATCAGAAGAGAGAATTTTTATCCCTATCTCCTTATTTTTTTTTTATTTTTTTTTAATCTCCTTATTTTATAGGTGGAATCTAGAGATTTAGTTAACTTCAACTTGGTCTAAAGTTATTTTCCCAGTTTGTTCTGGTTTTTAATAAAATGTAGTTGTTCTACCGATGCTGTTATATAAACTGCTCTTACTCATATTTTGAGTATTTTTCTATTTCTGAGCATCTCCTACCACTTCATTTTTAAGTATATTCTGTCAAGAATCTATGACAACCTACTCAATCTTATGAAAATTTAGATTCTTTCCAGATTTTTGTTATTTATAATGCATTGGTGAACATCCCTGAGACTAGATCTTTGCTCATATAAATTAGTATTTCTTTTTTTTTTTTTAAGATTTATTTGTTTGGTAGAGATACAGTAAGAGAGAGCACACAAGCAGAGGGAGTGAGAGAGGGAGAAGCATACTCCCCGCTGAGCAGACAGCCTGACAGGGGGCTCGATCCAAGGGCCCTGGCATCATGACCCGAGCCAAAGGCAGATGTTTAACAACTGATCCACCCAGGCACCACCCCTCCATTAGTATTTCCTAAAGTTGAGATTGCTGGATCAGTGTACATTTTTTAAAATATATTTTATATATATATATATATATACATATATATATATATTTATATTTATATTTATAAAGCTAATGAATGTTGTAAATTATTTTATGGAAATTTTTCTTGAGTTTTTAAATTCATTATCCTTCAGAAGTAGTTATGAAAGATTTAGTTCTTTATATGGAAATAAATGTGAGGGGCTTTAAGTTAAATTACATTTTTCCAAAATGGAGATCAGTATATTCGTACAAGAAATTTTATACAGAGAGAAAATTTTAATTTCTAAAAATTTGAATATGGATTTATTTGAATCAGTTTAAAATATTATGTAACAAAGTGAGATAATGTTCATACTGTTATGAGTTATGAATAATTTTGTGAACATAAAGTATATTACAAAATCTTATTTTTAAAAATTATTGCTTGTGATTTTATTTTTATTTTAGGTGTTGCACCTCCCTCTTTTGTTGCAATTAAAGCCGGAACAACACTGTACCAGCTCACAACAGCGGGGGAAGCTGTTTCCTGGAACTCAGTATTCGTTCTAATGATTTTGGCTCTTCTTTCCATTCTGCCAGCCATCTTCCAAAAGAAACTAAAGCAGAAATTTGAGTGAGAAGTCATCTGGGTTTTAGTTTTCCTTATTATCATCATCATTGTCATCATCATTGTCATTGTCATTGTCATCATCTCAGGATTGGCAGGTTTATGTGTTAAAATCACATCTTAAGTATTTTGAAATGAGTTTGTAAAATAAATTTCCTATCACACAGTTAAAATAATGCATGTAAGTGGCAAGGGAGAGAAGAAAGTAAAAATGGAAATTGATATTACAATGAAAAGTACTGTCAATAGTTATGATAGATACCTTCTAAATCACTACTACTTCAGGGTAGCTATAGATAATTAGTAGCGGCATAGTAGGAAATTCTTGATCCAACTGATTCAACTTAATATATTTCATGAACTGGCTATACATACTTGTCCTCGGCTGGGTAATTTAATGTTTTTCTCTCTTAATCCCTTAATAATAACTAAAATAGGGAAGGCAAATATAAAATAGAAAAACAAAGATTCTAGATTTTTAAAAATAGTATTACAGTTCTTGCTAATGTAAGTCTTCCTTAAGAGCATAAACTTGAAAACTAAAGCTCAAAAAGAGATGTACATTTTCTTTTTTTGTTCAGAAGACAGATGTTGGTGAGGTAATAGATCTGTTTAGAAGTTGCATGTTGGTAGATTATTGAATTTGGAAAGGATATCAAGTTATATGTTTACTAAATTTTATTTTTGTTTTTCCTGTTCTAGATTATCATGGGTTAGTTTGAAATTTAAAGTTCTGGCCAGTCTATTTGCATCTTTCTTTCTAGCTTTCACAGTGTTTCTACTGTGCATATAAAAATGGCGATTACATGATAATTGTATTATATTGGTGTTGATAATTTATATTCAGATAATATTTTGTTACACAGTTCCCTTTATTATCTCAAAAGGGGATCAAAAAAGCAAATATTCAAAGTATGCAGTTTTTAGATGATAGATTAATTATATTACTTTATATTTTGAAACAAGCAATGGCAGCATAACACTTAAGTGGTTAAATACAGTTGTTTCAGTAACTGAAAAATTTACCTCATTTATTTATTAGTCTGGTCATTAAAATATGTATTATGTAATTATCCTTTTTATGCATGATACACATATAAGAATGCCTTGTTTCATTTTTATTGATGGCTTTTTTGTTGGGGACTGCTTTTGATTAATGCATTTACCCAATTTAGTGTTTTTACTTTTTATAACTCAAAGTAAAATTAAATTCTCACATGGTAACTACTATATTTAAATGGTCCTAAAAAAAACTGAGCAGCTTTTTGCTATTTAATGGTAATACCCTTGATTTTTTGATTCTAGGACATAACTGATCTATAAGGTAAAGTACTCTATTAGTTTTACCTTCACCCAAGACTGTCACATTGAAAAGTACTTTAGCTGTGGGAGAGCTGTGTTTTTATTGTGAGAGGAATGGTCATCCTCAAAGCCTGTTTCTACTACATAATGTGGACTGATTATTTTTTCTATCACAGTATTAACAAATGGATTTATTGTAAATACAAAAAAATATATTAATTAATATACTGTTCTTACGTCACCTGGCCTTTTGTGTGGAATTATTTATTGTCATTTCTAGCAAGGTTTTTCTTCCTTCCTTATTGACCAGAAATTGAGTGATACAGCTTTTGTTATTTTTACAATGAACTTAAAACATAAGTCTTTTTGGACAAAGTTCACTAAATATTACTGTATAAATGTAATTGAGTACATTTTTATCAGACTTTTAAAAATAAAAGTTAAGAGGTTGGACTCAGGAGAAGCCTATTTACTTCAGTGTGTATATATTGTATTTACTCTATTCTCAGAGTATTCTCTCTAACCTTATGAGTTTCTTAGAAAACTGAGCTTCCACTTAGGTGGGGTGTATTTTCTTCTTCTGAGAGAATAGCCAGTCTTTTTCAGATTCATCATCATTGACTGTACCCTAAACGCAGTCAGTGACCTATATTCATGGATTTGCAGACTTGGCCTGATACCAGATGTAGATTCAAGCTTCAGCCACATCTTAAAGACAATTACATTGTATAACCACCAGAGAGCAAGTATGTATAATGAAGAGGCGAGCACGCTAATTGGGAGGCTGACACACTGAGACTGTTCACCTTAGTTAATGGCCTTTCTCTGGACTTCTGTTACTTTGAGTATAATATTTCTAAAATACCTAATAAATGCAAATTAAAGTGTAATAAGAATAAATTGTACTGGAAAACTTTAGTACTTGAGATTTATTTCATGGAAGTATTTATGTTAACAAAAACATTTTATTCGTTGAATAAAAATATATTCTAAAATCCTGATGCACATTTCCCTCTCTAAGAATAAAGAAATTTCTTTTTTTTAAGATTGTATTTACTTGACAGAAAGTAAGTGAGCAGAAGCAGGGCGGGTGGCAGAGGGAGAAGGAGAAGCAGGGGGCTCAATGTGGGGCTCGATCCCAGGATCCTGGGATCATGACCCAAGACGAAGGCAGACACTTAACTGAACCACCCAAGCATAAGATTCTCTGGCTTTTGAGAATCTTAAATCAATTTTTAAGATTGTAGATGTAGAAAAAATTATAGAGGCAAGTAATATAGGTAAAAATCTAAGTTTCTAGTTCATTATGATTTCTCTATAAATACTCTTTGATTTTTAAGCTCTTATTTATTAGAGAAAGAAAGCACAAGCAGGGGGAGGAGTACAGAGAGGGGGAGAAGAAGATTCCCCACTGAACAGGGAGTACAACCCAGGATCCTGGGATCATGACCTGAGTCGAAGACAGATTTTTAACCAGGTGAGCCACCCAGGAGCCCCTCTTTGGTTTTTTGAAAATGAGTAGAATAAATCGAAAGGGCTGAAGCTTTCCTGGTATGTAAATGATCATTCACAGCTTGTAGTTTAGATGTTTAGAAAGTGGATTGAAGTGCAATTTCATTTTCTTTTTTTCTTCCTTATCTAGGAAAACTTTCTAGGCTGGGTGACTTTAGAAGAATATTGTTTAAGCTCTTGTCTCATTCTCATCTCGTACAAGTAAGTTCTAAGGTCCAGGTTCCTTATAGCTCAGATACGATAGAATTCTTTGAAATTGATAAAAAGATTAATAAGCCCTTAAAAAAAAAGATTTTATTTATTTATTTGACAGAGAGAAACACAGCTAGAGAGGGGACACAAGCAGGAGTGAGAGAAGGAGAAGCAGGCCTCCCACCGAGCCGGGAGCTCAATGTGGGGCTCGATTCAGGACTCCCGGATCATGGCCTGAGCCGAAGGCAGATGCTTAACGACTGACCCTCCCAGGCACCCCAAAGTTTAATAAGTCCTTCTTTGTTTATGATTTGTTTAATAGAGAGAGCGTGCACAAGGGGGCGGGAGAGGGGAAAGGAGACTCCTCACTGAATCCGGAACCTGACTTGGCACTCATCCTGGGGCTCATTGTGAGGCTCATTGTGAGGCTTGATCCCAGGACCCTGGAATCGTGGTCTGAGGGAAGGGTAGACGCTTAACTTAGTGACCATCCAGTTGCCCCAGCTAATAAGCCCTTGTAATTATGTGTCAATCTTGACTGGGCTATGGGATACCCAAATAGCTGGTTAAACATTATTTTTAGATGTGTTTGTGATGGTGTTTTTCAGAAGAGATTAGCACTTGAATTGGAGGTCTGAATAAAGCAGATAGCCTTCCCCAACCCACTGGGCCACAATAGAACAAAATGGTTGAATTCGCTCCACCTGACTGGTGAGCTGAGACTTTGATCATCTGCCCATGGCACTTCTGTTTCTCAGGCCTTTAGACCTGGACTAGAATTGACATCATTATCTCAGGCTTTCCAACTATGCCACTGGCTTTCCTGGGTCTCTAGCTTGCAGACCGCAGATGTCGGGCCCTCCCGGCCTCCACAATTATGAACCACTACCTTCTAACAAATCTCTACACACACACACACACATCTGGGTTCTGTTTCTGTTTCTCTGGAGAAACCTGACCTATTCACAGTTATAGGCAACTGTTACCTAGATGTTAGAACATGCCAAATGTTAGAACATGCCAAAATGCTACAGACGGAGAGGCTTTGGAAGTGAGGAAAGAATAGTGATGGACACAAAACATTAGAATTTGTCATCAAGAATTAAAATGTGGGGGTGCCTGGGTGGCTCAGTTGAAAGCAACTGCTTTCAGCTCAGGTCATGATCCCGGAGACCTGCGATCGAACCCCCACATCGGGCTCTCTGCTCGGCGGGAAGCCTGCTTCTCCCTCTCTCACTTCCCCTGCTTGTGTTCCCTCTCTGGCTGTGTTTCTTTCTGTCAAATAAATAAATAAAATATTAAAAAAAAAAAAGAATTAGAATGTGGTGTCAAAGGTGCAGTGCCCATGTCACTAGTGGTGTGCGTGACTCCTCATAAAATGTGTTTGGGAACACGGAGAATTGTCAGAATTTATATATATAGCTTCTGGCTATACAAAAGAAGAATAAGGCTTGGGAGATTTCACACCAAGTCATGTGATAAGGGTGCGAGGGGATGCCTCTTGGAACAGCACTTCTAGCTAAATTTAAACCCTATAGGAGTGATTTTTAGAGAAGTATAGGAACTACGACCCCTAAAGACCTGAGAGGCCCTCTAATCTTTCTTAGGGGCCTAATTTGGAGGAGAAGCAGGATGAGACACTGGTCATCTTCAGATAATAATGCTAACCAGCCTTGTTGGGAAAGAAGGCCTCAGTTCAGACTTGAGCTGGAATTGAGTTCAGAGGTCCAATGAGTAAGATTCTGGGCAATGGAAATAACACATTCCCTTTTGGTCTAAATGCTATCTGAATGCTACCCTGGACATCGATTTACTTCAGCTGTGAATGTATGGGAAGTCTGGGTTAAAAACAAAACAGAAGCCTAGGAAGCCTCAGAATATATGGGGCCAGTTCTGAGAAAAGAAAGGGCTGCTTGGAAGTGGGAGGGTGCAGATGCAGCAGGTCAACACTCGTCCATTTGTTACTGTTACGGTGAAGCTGGGCTTTGGGGCTAGACGCCACCCATGTTCTGGTACTTCATAAAGTGTGGTTGTTATGGTTCATTGATTGCAAACAACGAAAACTGATTCTGGCTTGAGCAAAAGGACATTTATTAGCACCTCTGGAGCCCCAGACCCAGAAACACTGGAATGCCCTCAGCAGCATGAAGTCAGGCTACTGCCAATGGGATGAATAAAGTACGGTGGTCTTCACCTTGTTGTCACTTGCTCAGCATTCACATTCCAGGGGTAATACGGCCCCCACTCAGCCAGGGGAAAATAGAGCACCTGATTACAGTCACACCAGACTAAGGCAAAAAGAAATTGGGACGCTGAGAGGAAATGCAACAAACGGGAAATTGGAAATGAGGGGCTGCAGTGATTGATCCCAGTGAGCAGAAAGCTTGGAGGTCATGCATACCATGTCCTTCCCCTACAGGTGACAGAGACCCTGAAATGAGACCCTGAGACCATCACGAAGCGTATCTACGATAGGCCTTGGCATAGGACAGAGACAAAAGGGAGATGTGGTTCTGAGGGTGGAGAGAGTGGCAGAAGACCCTGCCTGGGAGCTCACCCAATTCAGGGGTTTTGCTATTTTATCCAATAAGAATATACAATACAGAACTCTAAAATTGAAAGTCCCCCAATTTTGCCTGTCAGTCTTTATCCTAAAAATGGCTCCAGTCATACGTCCAGTTTTTTTATGCCAAAATGGTATCCATTATTTATTCTTTCTTCATCCAAAACAGATCATCAGCAAGACTTATTAATTGTACCTTCAGAACTCTTGAACCTTAATTTCTTCTATCTTTACTGCTAGCATCCTAGTTCATCCAAGTCCATCAGTACCTTTGACCTGAAGTACCTCAATAACCTTCTAATCTGTCTGCCTTGTCCCAGTTTGCTCTCCTAAGCTCCATTTTCCACACAGCAGCCAGCACTATCTCTTAAAAACTTGTCTCCTATCAAAATGGTGAACTAGCATAGTCTACTGACTTTCTCTCCAACATCAACTCTAAGGAAACAATGGAAGCAAGAGAGAAGCCAGATCCGAGAAGTCAGCAATAAACACCATGAGAAACCCCTGGGAGAATGAAAGCTTTAGTTAGCTTTGCCTGTATGTATGTGCATACGCGCGAGTGTGTGCATAATTGTGTGTGCATGGGTTAATTAGTATTAGCAACTATGGCCATGGTGGAGGACTAGAGAACAATGAGACAATGGGGCTTTGAAGTTCTGTTTTACCCCTTCCTATGTTAAATGATAGCCCAGATTTACCGTGTCACCAGAATGACAACAGGATAGTGTAAAAGAAAGGTGGAGTGAAGAACTGATGAATATCACTTCTCTCTCCTGCTCCTCCATCTAGGATTGAACAATCACAAACTCAGGAGACTACCTTTTATACTGGGTTTATAGATAAGAGTTTATAGATAAGTCCCTGGCCAGAGGAGTGGCCTAATAGAATGGCAATAAAAGAAACCTTGTCTAAGGTGCTTTTAATTCATGGAGAAAGACACTAGAGCTTGGCTTTCAGCCCCTCCCCAACACAAACAGAGTAACGAGGGGCAGCTGGGTAGCCCGGTTGTTAAGCATCTGCCTTTGACTTGGGTCATGATCCTGGGTTCCTGGGATTGAGTCCCACATCAAGCCCCACATTGGGCTCCCTGCTCAGCAGGAAGCATGCTTCTCCCTGTCCCACTCCCCCTGCTTGTGTTCCCTCTCTCACGTGTCTCTCTCTGCCAAATAAATAAATAAAATCCTTAAAAAAATAAAGTAACTAGTACTAGAACATGAAGTCATAAACCAAGATAACTAGACACCTAAGAACAATCACTGTGGAAGAAAGGTAATAAATTGAACAATGTATAATACTTAAAGCAGAATTATTGGATCAGATACATTTGAAAGTAGCATATTCAAGATGATAAAGATATTAATATGACACAAGAAAAATCATAAAGAACTAGGTAAAAATACTAAGTATGATATATGTAACTATTGAAATAAACAATACTGGGAATGTGCCTGGGTGGCTCAGTCTGTTAAGTGTTTGCCTTTAGCTGTGGTCATGATAACAGGGTCCCATATCCCGGCTCTCTGCTCAGTGGGGAGCTTGAGTCTGCCTTTCCTTTTGACCCTCCCCACCCCACCTCATGCTGTCTCTCTGTCTCAAAAAAAAAAAAAAAAAAAAAGAACATGAAAAATATGGAGGCACCCGGCTGGCTCAGCAAGAGGAGCATGTGACTCTTGATCTCGAGGTCGTGAGTTTGAGCCCCACGTTGAGTGTAGAGATTACTTAAATAATTTTTTAAAGTATTTCATTTATTTATTTGACAGAGAGAGACACAGCTAGAGAGGGAACATGAGCAGGGAGAGAGAGAGGGAGAAGTAGGCTTCCTGCTAAGCAGAGAGCCCGATGTGGGGCTTGATCCCGGAGTTCGGGGATCATGACCTGAGTCGAAGGCAGACGCCAACAACTGAGCCACCCAGGCGCCCCTACTTAAGTAATTTTTAAAAAGAATACAATAAATGCATACTTAAAGAAACAAAAATTTAAAATGAAAGGATTGGAAAGTATACCAGGTAATCCTTTTTAAAAGATTTTATGGTGCTTCTTAGATCCTGGAGGAAAGACTTGCTACTTTTGCCACTGAAACTCTGTCATATCATCCACAAGGCTGGAGATGAACCATGGGCATCTCTACAGTCTTTCTTGCCCATGGAACATTGCAAAAGTAACAGGAAGAAAGCATCTCTTTCTCTTTTCCATTCAAATTTTTTTGCAAGGGCATCTACTTTGTGGAAACTAGTTTGCATGCAGAATTCTAGTTTTTAGAGTTTGTGGCTTTCCAGCCTCTACAATACAGAGAAGAATAATCAGGGCCAGCTACATAATTTGTAGGGCTCAGTGCAAAATGAAAACACAGAGTCCTTTATTCAGAAGGCAGGGGGGAAACGGTGCCATGAAAGGTAGCAAAATAAAGAGATTTTTTTCCTTTCTTCCAGAGTCTCCTTCTTGACTTGTTCTAGTATTTTGATTTTCTGTGTAACATTGTTCTAAGTAAAGAAAGAGTTAAAATTGTGACTTATTAGTTTATCTTTATATTGTATTGCTTGGGTTTTAAATGCAGATACAAGAGTACCTAACTGTGTGTGGAATCTCTGAAATGACACAGTTCTACTCTGAAGCTCATACATGCATGTATATTCAATTCTTACCTGAATAGCAGAAATGCTGCAGAGAGTAACTCAACTGTTTTTATTTCACTTCTTCATATATGCACATTCTACCAACAGTCTCTGCCTTGGGTAGGAAGGGTAAGGAAGGACTGAAAGGAGAAGGGACTATAGATTGCCTTAATTTTCCCATTCCTTTTATTTCATCATTTTTAGCAAGTGATTGCTAAATTCACATACACAAGAATGTGATAGGGTTCGTTGGTTGCTTGTGTTTCTTAGAATACCAATGCCTTTTTTCTGTGTTGGAAGCAAGTTGCAGTTTGAAGGGAAAGCATACCCCATCAGGACACTCAGCACCACTGCTGATGCTGTTGTAGAAAGAACATGCTAGTTTCTCTGAGCTCCCAGGGATCACAGGCCACCAAAATTGTCTGCTCAGAGTATTGCAAATGCTCTATGGGAATGAAGCAGCAAAGAACTCCAGATGTGCAGATTGCTCATACAGTATCTGCTCATGTGCACACTCCTTTGTCCCCCAAGACTTCACTTAAAAATATAAGTTTTGGGTGCCTGGGTAGCTCAATGGGTTAAAGCCTCTGCCTTCGGCTTAGGTCATGATCCCAGGGTCCTGGGATGGAGGCCTGCATTGGACTCTGCTCAGTGGGGAGCCTGTTTCCTCCGCTCTCTCTGCCTGCCTCTCTGCCTACTTCTTGTGAGCTCTCTCTCTGTCAAATAAATAAATAAAATCTAAGAAAAAAAATCAAAATCTTAAAAAAAAATACAAGTTTTGGGGTGCCTGGGTGGCTCAGTCGTTAAGCATCTGGCTTCTGCTCAGGTCATGAACCCAAGAGTCTGGGATCAAGCCCCACATCGGGCTCCCTGCTCAGCGGGAAGCCTGCTTCTCCCTCTTTCACCCCCCCTACTTGTGTTCCTTCTCTAGCTATGTTTCTCTCTATCAAGTAAATAAATAAAATCATTTTAAAAATACAAGTTTCAAGATAAAGTTATGAAGGATTTTAAAATGGCAAGAGCCAAGTATTAAATGGACTGCTTTGCCCTTCTGAATACAGAGCCTGGGGCATAGGTGAAATACCAGGCCCTGGACATAACAGAAGGAGGTAGGGATGGGTGTTGACTATCAACTACTTTTTAGTTCTGTGAGGCTGAGTCCTACTTCTGTGTCCTGCTATTTCCTGGCACCATTTTGGGCAACGTAGAGAAAATGCAGTCCTGTGGTTAGTTCACACTGTGATTTTGAGTGAACTAGAAAAAGGTGCCCCTTTCTTAAGATACTTTACTGCCATCTGTTGGGAAACTGTCATACTCACTTTATAAATTAATGGTGACTACAGTGAACAGTGTTTCTTGGGCGATGGTCAATCTGTAAAAACGTGAGTGACAGCCTGCCTGTTCCCTTCAGGACCCCAGGGGCCAGAGGCACACACAGGAACAACTCACAACCTCAGCTTGGCAATCTTGGTGGGCAGCTGGTGGTGGGGGAGGTGGCAGGTCTATGGGTGGCCCAGGCGTACTTCTGAATCTCAGCCTCAGAAGCATTCGTTTGAGAATCAAAACCAGTTGTTCCTCTTTTTTACATTACCTTGCCCTTTGGCAGCCCACGAAGATTGTCATGCGGGGAATTTTGGCCAGTTCCAACATCTGATAAAGCCGAGTGGATGGAAATAGTATTTTTATCTAAAGGAAGCCTCTACAGGCAAAAATAAAATACAAAATCTAAACCCCCAACTATTTTTTGCTTTTGGCTGGAATTACATTAACTCTTTGTGATCCACATATTTTGTGCTAATGAAAAAATCTTGGGGCGCCTGGGTGGCTCAGGGAGTTGGTCATCTGTCTTTGGCTCAGATTATGATCCCAGCATTCTGGGATCAAGCCCCATGTCAGGCACCTTCTCAGCACGGAGCCTGCTTCTCCTTCTCTCTCTGACCACCCGCCCCCCTCTCTCAAATGAATATATAAAAAAATCTTTTGGTGGTGCCTGGGTGGCTCAGTTGGTTAAGCAACTGCCTTCGGCTCAGGTCATGATCCCGGAGACCCAGGATCGAGCCCCACATCAGGTGCCCTGCTCAGCGGGAAGCCTGCTTCTCCCTCTCTCACTCCCCCTGCTTGTGTTCCCTCTCTGGCTGTGTCTCTCTCTGTCAAATAAATAACACAGCTAGAAAGGGAACACAGGCAGGGGAGCAGCATAGGCAGAGGGAGAAGCAGTTTCCCCACCTGAGCAGAGACCCAGATGTGGGGCTCGATCCCTGGACCCTGGGATCATGACCTGAGCCGAAGTCAGACACTTAATGACTGAGCCACCCAGGCACCCCTAAGTAAAACATCTTAAAAAAAAAATCTTAACATCAGGGGTGCCTAGGTGGCTCAGTCAGTTGAGCATCCAACTCTTGGTTTCAGCTCAGGTCGTGATGTCCTGGGTGATGGGATTGAGCCCGGCAACCAGCTCCCGCTCACTGGGGATTCTGCTTGAAGATTCTCTCCCTCTGCTCCTAACCCCGCTTTGCCCCCTCTGCCTGGCTCTCTCTCTCAAAAATAAATAAATAAACCTTTGAAAAAATTCTTAACATCAGATGAATGTATCTTTTATTCATAAAAATTGGGAAAACTGACTACAGATGCAATTTGTTTCAGGGATATCTTTTTTAATTTTAATTAATTAATTAATTATTTTTAAGGTTTTACTTATTTATTTGTCAGAGAAAGAGAGAGAGTGGGGGGTGGTGTGTGTGGCGGGGGTGCTGGTGGAAGACAGCAGGCATAGGAAGAAGCAGAGGGAGAAGCAGGCTCTCCATGAGCAAGGGGCCCAATGAGGGACTTGATTTCAGGACTGAGATCATGACCTGAGCTGAGGGCAGATGCTTTATCGACTGAGCCACCCAGGCATCCCTAGAGACATCTTTCTAATTATAGGGTCCCTGGGGTGGGAAAGCAATAAAAGAAGTCTCAAAGATGCAGCTATTGGAAACCCTGCTCATGACCAGGCCCCTCTTCACCAAAGTGGGAAGTGGGTTAGCCGAAGACCTGTGAGAGCTAGTGGTCTGCCAGAGGTCACACCATCTGGGTAAACAGCAGAATTAGGATTCTAGCTTGGGTTCTGTGGCTCCTCAACAGGTGCCTTCTCAATTCCCATGAATGATTGTCTGCTTCTTTCTTCATCCTCTTCCTCTTCTTTTTCCTGAAATTTTATGAACATTTAGTCAGACTCAGAAAGGACTAATAACAATGGCTAATAATTCTTTTGTGAGCTCCACATTTACTAGTGACCCAGTTATATCTCTTCTTTGTCCATAGAATACATTAAACTGTACTCTTAAAAGTGGAGTATCTCTTGATGCATGAATAAAAACATGTTCTCCAAATATGTTCTAGGACATAATGCTCTGAACTTTAGAAATTCAGTTTATTTTGATTATGGTTAATTCTTGTGCCATGTGAACTCTGTCAATATCATTATAAATTTAATCATCTAATAATTAAATGTCATTCGTTTTCTTCAGCCATCAAAACCCCCAAAATCTTGCCATTTGCAATATGGTAGATGGAACTAGAGGGTATTATGCTAAGTGAAATAAGTCAAATCAGAGAATTATCATATGATCTCTTCGATATGAGGAATTTGAGAGGCAGGATGGGAGGTCGTGTGGGAAAGGGAGGGAAAAATGAAACAAGATGGGATGGGGGAGGGAGGCAAACCATAAGAGACTCTTAATCTTAGGAAACAGACTGGGGGCTGCTGGAGTGGAGAGGGGTGGGAGGGATAGGGTGGCTGGGTAATGGACATTAGGGAGGGTATGTGCTATGGTGAGTGCTGTGAATTGTGTAAGACTAATGATTCACAGACCTGTACCCCTGAAACAAATAATACATTATATGTTAATTTAAAAATTAACTTAAAAAGTTATCATTAGTTTTCTCTATAATAATTTTGGTATATTTTTTCTGTCTGTCACACTAAAGGCAGATTGATAGGACTTAGAAAGTCCATGGTATGACTCTATGTTTTTGTTTATAGTCAGTTGGAAAAATGCTAAAACATTTAATTATCAATTCCATAGATATTTTCTCATTTTTAATAAAGGTGTCATTTATATATAGTAAAATTTGCTTTTTTTAGTGTCTGGTTCTGTGAGATATGAAATCCAACAAATTGTGTAACCACTGCCACGATCAAGATACATTACAATTCCATCACCCCAAAGAAATTTTTGAGAGTTCAGCCACAGTTAAATATATCTTCCTGTTGGGATCTTGTCCAAGGTCCTTTTATTTCCCTCACTGGACCATCTGGCCTTTCCCAGGAAGTTCTTGGCCCTTAAGTTGATGGGAAGAGTGAGGCCACTATGTTCACAGTCTAAGGGAGATGGCTGGCAGCAGCACAAATAAGGCCATCCACCCAGACTTGCAAAGGAGGATAGAAGGGAAGAGCAGACCATCAGTGAGTCACCCCTGGGTCTGTCAAGACGCAAACGATTCCTTTTGCTTATTTGGTCTTGCCAGTCTGCCCTGTCTCAGCCTTCCAAGGTACACACAACACACACACAGACACCATTAAATTATTTGCACGTGCAAATACACAGACATACATCTAATATACATGAATGCACACTCTATACACGATCAACCCTATACACAAATGCTCACTCATATATAAACTCCAACAGACCTGTACACAGATACGCATATGCATGTCCTCATGAACTACTTCTGGGAAAGTTGCATCACTTGCGGACCTTATCTGCAATTCGCTTCCCTTGTTGCTCAACTTTATATTTCCCCATGCCATGAGCCATCAGATGCTACTTGATGCTGACTCTTCTTTGGGGCTTCTTTGGTACTACGGGTTATAACGGTAGGAGAAGTGTGATGTCTAATTTTTAACCAATTCAGGGAGCTTGTGTCATTGAGAGACATGAGGAGCCTGATGCCTGTTATGAATGAGATATTGAGGGCTAGTGGGACAGTTGGGCATGGGAAAGTGAAGCCTGTGTGACTTTTGTGGCTATGTATTGCTGTGCAGAAGGAGCTGGCTGCCAGACATAGCTGTGGGTAGATCAGTCTATATCCAGCTGAATTTGTTTCTAGTCTTAAGAAAGCCCATTCTGTAAAGCATCCGTTTCTCTGTATCATCAGTGAGATTCATTTAGTTTTGCACGTGGTGAATTTGTCACTGAGCATTGGAAAGTAAGGGTTTTGAGCACCTGTGCGGGTTCATCAGCTAATTTTTCTTGAATGCTGTGCTGTGAGCCGGGGAGAGGGCACATTCTGCCTGGGTGGAGTCAAGTTGATTCTGGTCTTGCTGGAGGAAGTGCCCTGTTAGTACAGGCATAGACGGTCTCTGGAAGGATAAACAAGGTATTGCTAACATTGATTGCTTTGGAGGAAGGAAACTGAGCAGCTTGTATCAAAGTACTGTGTGATAAGATGAAGAGGGCGCTTGGAGTTCTCAGTGGAGGACCTTAGAAGAGGTGGGGCATGAGCTCAGCCCTAAATGGGGTCAACAGGTGAAGGAGGGCAATTAATGTGGTATTAGCTTAGAATCCAGCCTTGGCCCTATCCTCTCTTCAGAGGCTCTATATGGAGCCAAGGTAAGAATGTAAAGATGGGAAGTTTAGGGGGAGGGGTGTTCCAGCCTCCTTGCATATATAGTAGGTCAGGTGAGGATCCTCATATTTGCCTAATACAGGGTCCCACCACTTGCTTTTTCCCTTTGGGCCCAAAGAGGCCTTGCTTAGAAGGCCAAGGTGGGGATGCTCCTACTTCCTGAGTTTTTTAAGAACTGTGTTCCTGGGACACAGACCACTGTCCCAGGGATTTTTAGACCCACATAGCTCTTTCTTTCAGAATTACAAGTCTGAGTTGGGGCAGCAAGGCCCTATTCTAAGGTACAAGCGAGGTGAGGAGCAGAGGGAGAAGTAGACTTCCCACTGAGCAGGGAGCCGGACAGACATGGGGCTTAATCCCAGGACTGTGGGATCATGACCTGGGCCAAAGGCAGATGCTTAACTGACTGAGCCACCCAGGTGCCCCTAAAAAGTCTTAGTATTATTTATTTATTAAAAATTATTTATTTTAAATTTAAGTTCAATTAATTAACACATACTGTATTACTGGTTTCAGAGGCAGAGGTCAGTGAGTTATCAGTCTTATATAACACCCAGTGCTCATTACATCATGTACCCTCCTTAATGCCCATCCCCCAGTTAGCCATCCCCCCACATCCTCCTCTCCAGCAGCCCTCAGTTTGTTATTTATTTTTGAAGAGATAATATATCATTATGGTTCAATACTCAAAAAGTATAAAACAACATACAATGAAACATTTCTCTTCTATTTCTTATCCCAGTCATTGAGTTTCTTTCCCTAGAAGTAATCAATTAACAATGTCTTATTTTTTCCAAAATAGTATATGTATATACAATAAAGAAAGTACATAGTTTGGGCGTCTGGGTGGCTCAGTTGGTTAAGTGACTACCTTCAGCACAGGTCATGATCCTGGGGTCCTGAGATTGAGTCCCACATCGGGCTTCCCCTACTCTGTGGGGATCCTGCTTCTCTCTCTCCCTCTCCCTGCCACTCTCCTGCTTGTGCTCTCTCTCTCTCTGTCAAATAAATAAATAAAATCTTTAAAAAAAGAGTACATAGTTCTTTTATTTTATTTTTTTACATAGATAATAATATTCCATACCCTTGGTTTTTTTAACATGTATCATCTCATTTAACTCATACAGCAAACATGTGAGACAGGTAGTATTATCTGCATTTAGAGAGGTTAAGAAATTTACCTAACATTACAGATTTTGTAAATGGTAAAGTTGAGATTTGAGCCTGGGGTATCTGATTTCAGAGACCTGTATTATTACAGGAATGTTATAGTGTCAATATTTATTCTAATAAAAATCCCAACAGTAAAATTTATAAATCAGGAAACTGATCCATTTCACATTAGGTAAGAAGTACTATCTTAGTATACGTTTCTGTAAGGTAATTTTCAGTTATTTACATAATTTTCAGTTCCATTAAGAGCTGTCTTTTTTTTGTCTCACTGAGAGCCGGCCAGTTGCAGACTGCCTCCAAGATACTTACAGTCTGTAGTAGAATCACTGTGACTCTTCAGAGGCTCTTCAGGTTTTCCTCTTCATTAGGTCTGCAGTCTCAGTCCATTTGAGGAACAACCTTGGTGTTACAGCAGTGGCATTTAAAAAGGAACTTGAGGGGCGCCTGGGTGGCTCAGTTGGTTGAGCGACTGCCTTCGGCTCAGGTCATGATCCCGGACTCCCAGGATCAAGCCCCACGTCCGGAGCCTGCTTCTCCCTCTCTCACTCCCTCGGCTTGTGTTCCCTCTCTAGCTGTTTCTCTCTGTCAAATAAATAAAATCTTTAAAAAAAAAAAAAAAAAAAAGGAACTTGATCCTGTACAGATACTCTTCATGGACAAGACTAGAGACTATAGAACTAAGTGACAGGCATCTGGAGGACCTGTTGATACTGGCCCAGAGTACCAGCAACAGCTGGAGAGGGAGGTTTTTTTTGTTTTTGTTTTTGTTTTTTAAGATTTTATTTATTTGTCAGAGAAAGTGTGAGTACACAAGCAGGAGTAGCAACAGACAGAAGTAGAAGCAGGCTCCCTGCTGAGCAAGGAGTCTGATATAGGACTTGATTCCAGAACCCTGGGAACATGATCTGAGCTAAAGGCAGATGTTTAACCAACTGAGCCACCCAAATGTCCCAAGGGAACTTTTTAAGCTTAAGCAAATGTACAGTAACATAGACATGATTATGTTCCCTAACTTCAAAAAAATATTTTCTTAAAGGTATTATTTATTTGACAGAGACAGGCACAATGAAAGAGGGAACACAAGCAGGAGGAGTGGAAGAGGGAGATGCAGGCTTACCACTGAGCAGGGAGCCTGACGCAGGGCTCGATCCCAGGATCCTCAGATCATGACCTCAGATCATGATCCGAAGGCAGACACTTAACGACTGAGCCACCCAGGCGCCCCTGTTCCCTAACTTCAAATTTGAAGATCCCACATTGATAAACCCAGTCCTGAAGAAATAAGGTAAAATTTATTTTGTAATTGGTCCTAGATTAGTTTTATAGCTGATTAGAAGTATCAGAATAAACACACATTCCTTAGCTGTGAAAAGAAAAAGTTGTCTTTCAATACATGAGTTTATTTTTTCTACATTAAAAAAATTGCTTCTGATTTATAACTTTAGCTCAGATCTATCCTTTCATTTTTTAAAAATATATTTATTCATTTGAGAGAGAGAGAGTGGGCTTGAGAGCACTCATGTGTGCACAAGTTGGGGGAGGCAGAAGCAGAGGAAGAAGCAGACTCCCTGATGAGCAGGGAGCCCCATATGGGGCTCGGTCCTAGGACCCTAGGACCCTGGGACCATGACCTGAGCCCAAGGCAGACACGTAATAAATTTAGCCACTTGGGAACCCCTATCCTTTCCTTTTTAAAAGCTAGTGTCCAGCAGAACCTAGGTTGCTCAGTTGGTTAAGTGTCCAACTCTTGATTTTGGCTCAAGTCATGATCTCAAGGACCTAAGTTCAAGCGGAGCCCAGTGTGGGGCATTGCCCTGGGTGGGGCTCCATGCTGGGCTTAGAGTCTGCTTAAGATTCTTTCTCTCCCTCTGCCCTTCCAACTCTCTCTCTGATTTAAAAAGAAGAAAAAAAAAAGCTAGTGCCCAGGGAGTAAGTTCAGAACAACTAAAGATTAATGAGCTACCTTGAAATTCAATTATTTTCCTGACTGTGGGTTTTTTCTCAATTTAAAAACTTGTGGTAAAATAAATGTACATAACATAAAATTTACCATATTAATCTTTTTTAAAGTGTACAGTTCAGTGCTATTAAGTACATTGATAATGTTATGCAACCATCACCATCATCATCCCCAGAACTCTTTTCATCTTGCAAAATGAAAACTTTATACCCATCAAATAATGACTCCTTATTCTTCTCTCCTCACCAACCCCTCACAACCACATTCTACTTTCAGTCTCTAGGATTTTGACTAGTCTAGACAACTCATGTAATCAGAATTATATAGTATTTGTCTTTTTGTGACTGACTTTTAGCATAAAACATTTAGCATATGTCCTCAAATTTCTTCCATGTTGTAGCAAGGGTCTGATTGTCCTTCCTTTTTTGTTTTTCAAGATTTTATTTATTTATTTGACAGAGACAGTGAGAGAGGGAACACATCCAGGGGAGAGGGAGAAGCAGGCTTCCCACTGAGCAGGGAGCCTGATATGGGGTTCCATCCCAGGGCTCTGGGATCATGACCTGAGCCGAAGACAGATGCTTAACAACTGAGCCACACAGGCACCCCTTATTGTTCTTCCTTTTTAAGGCTAAGTAATATTCCAAGGCTAAATAATATTCCAATATTCCATTCCATACTACATTTTGCTTATTCATTCATTCATGAATGGACACTTGGGTTGCTTCCACATTTTAGCTATTATGCACACTGTTTTGCACCTTGTTTTTTACATTAGCAATATGCCTTGGATATTTTTCAATGTCAGTACACAAGAGTCCTTCTTTTTGTCTTTCCTTCTTTCTCTTGTTTTACAAATGTATAATATTTCAAGTTTTGCACAAACTGTAGTTTCTTTGACTTGTCTCCTATAGCTGGATATTTGGATTGCTACCACTTAGTTTTTCTATTTGTCTTTGCTGTTACATACTACAGTGCGCGCGTGCGCGCACACACACACACACACACACACACACACACACACACTTTTCCAGTTAGTTTTGATCCAAGATACGCCAATCACTTTTTTTATATTTTATTTTTTCAGTGTTCCAAGATTCATTGTTTATGCCCCACACCTAGTGGTTCATGCAATATGTGCCCTCAGTACCCACCACCAGGCTCACCCATCCCTCCATCCCCTCCCCTCCAAGACCCTCAGTTTGTTTCTGAGTCCAAAGGCTCCCATGTTTCATCTCCCTCCCCGATTAACCCCACTTCCCATTTCCCTTCCTTCTCTTACTGTCCTCCATATTACTCCTTATGCTCCACAAGTGAAACCATATGATACATGACTTTCTCTGCTTGGCTCATTTCACTCCGCATAATCTCCTCTAATCCAATTCAAGTTGCTACAAAAGTTGGGTATTCATCCTTTCTGATGGAGGTGTAATAGTCCATTGTGTATATGTACCATATCTTCTTTATCCATTCATCTGTTGAAGGGCACCTTGGCTCTTTCCACAGTTTATACCAATGACTTTATTTCATCTTTCAAAGCAGGATTTGGCTCTGCTCTTGGGCGATCTGTTGTGATCATATCCTACCTCCCCTTTATTTTGGTGTTCCTTTTTCAGGGTAGAGACTTGCAAGGTATAGATAGCCCTGCTATTCCCACATTCTTCCAGGGCAGCGCCAACATTCCAGAGAGTAATAAAAGGACAAATAATTTGGTGTCCCTTCAAACTGTTTTTTTAAAAGCATTTGTTAAGGGGAACCTGGCTGGCTCAGTCAGTAGAGCATGTGACTCCTCATTTTGGGTTATGAGTTCAAGCCCCACACTGGGTGTAGAGCTTACTTAAAAAAACCCCAATTTACTGAATATATATCAAGCAAAAGGAAACGGATTTATTAATAAACATATATTTTTATATGTTGAGGCATTTATTACATGCATTTTATATATCATTGTTTTATACACTATGAAATTGTTTTTATTTCCCAGTTTTTCCATTATTGATATCATTATCTAGCAAAACTCTTTAAAAGTAGGGGAAACTGGGGCACCTGGGTGGCTCAGTCGTTAAGCTTTTGCCTTTGGCTCAGGCCATGATCCTGAAGTCTCAGGATTGAGCCCCGCATCAGGCTCCCTGCTCAACAAGGGACCTGCTTCTCCCTCTCTCACTCCCCCTGCTTATGTTCCCTCTTTGGCTGTGTTTCTCTCTGTCAGATGAATAAAAAAAATCTTTAAAAAGAATAGATATGAACTTAAAAAAAAAGTAGATGAAACTCATAAAGTTCCAAAATATTTTTCAAACAATGCTTAGTGATTTTCTGGATTTCATAAATCAAAATGTTTCACACTTTTTGGTAGCTTGTTCTTTTTTCAGTTTTCTTATAACTTTTTTAAAAAAAGATTTTTATTTATTTATTTGACAGAGAGAAACAGCCTGAGAGGGCACACAAGCAGGGGAGTGAGAGAGGGAGAAGCAGGCCTCCCTCTGAGCAGGGAGCCCCATGTGGGGCTTGATCCCGGGTCTCCGGGATAATGACCTGAGCCGAAGGCAGTCACTTAACCAACTGAGCCACCCAGGTGCCCCAATAAATAAAATCTTAAAAAAAAAGATTTATTTATTTGACAGAGAAAGTGAGCAAGAACGGAGGGGAGAGGGAGAAGGGAAAGGCAGAGAGACAGGAAGAAGCAGGCTCTCTGCTGAGCAAGGAATCCAACATGGGCTTGATCCTAGCACCCCTGGATCATGACCTGAGCTGAAGGCAGTCGCTTAACCAACTGAGCCACTCAGGGGCCCCTAGAATTTTCTAATGTGTGTTTTTTTTTTTTTTTTTTTAAAGATTTTATTTATTTGACAGAGAGAAACACAGCCAGAGAGGGAACACAAGCAGGGGGAGTGAGAGAGGGAGAAGCAGGCTTCCTGCCGAGCAGGGAGCCCGATGTGGGGCTCGATCCCGGGTCTCCGGGATCATGACCTGAGCCGAAGGCAGTCGCTTAACCAACTGAGCCACCCAGGCGCCCCTAATGTGTGTGTTTTTGACAGAGGGAGAGAAAGAGACAGAGAGGAGAGAAATCAAGAATGAACTTAAGGTTTTTGAATGAGTTGAAAGAATGGGATTGCATTTTTTTTTAAAAGGTTTTATTTGACAGAGAGAAACACAGCCAGAGAGGGAACACAAGCAGGGGGAGTGAGAGAGGGAGAAGCAGGCTTCCCATCGAGCAGGAAGCCCGATGTGGGGCTCCATCCTGGGACTCCCGGATCATGATCTGAGCCGAAGGCAGTCGCTCAACCAACTGAGCTGCCCAGGCGCCCCAGGATTACATTTATTGAGATCGGGGAAGAATGTGGAAGGGGTAGTATTATGGGGCCAAAACAGAAATCTGATTTGGAATATGTTGACTTGGAGATGCCTTTTAGACCTCTAGATTGAGATGATAGGAAGTTAGTTAGATACACAAATCTTGAGCGCAGGGACAGAATCTAGGCAGAGTTAATATATATAAAGTACATAAAATGGTGCCTTGGATGTCCTTTTAAACTAAGTCATAATTCTCTTTTATTCAAAACTCTCCAGCGACTCTTCAATTTATTCAGAGACAATGGCCAAATCTTTACAGTGTGCCTACATCTGCCTTTAGCTCAGGTTCTTGGGATCGAGTCCCACATTGGGCTCCCTGCTCAGCGGCAGTCTGCTTCTCCCCCTGGCTTGGCTGCTCCCCCTACTTGTTCATTCTCTCTTTCTGACAAATAAATACATAAAATATTAAAAAAAATAAAATTAACACTTAAAAAAAAAGATTCTATTTATTTATTTGACAGAGAGAAACACATCTAGAGAGGGAATGCAAGCAGGGGGAGGAGTGGGAGAGGGAGAAGCCCAAGACAGACGCCTAACAACTGAGCCATTCAAACATCCCTATATTTAACAATTTTCAAGGCAATCTTGTGAAAGGTAAGAATGATTATTCTTTTTTGTTTTTTTTAAAAGATTTTTATTTATTTGACAGAAAGAGAGATCACAAATAGGCAGAAAGGCAGACAGAGAAAGAAGGGGAAGCAGGCTCCTCGCCGAGCAGAGAGCCCGATGTGGGACTCGATACTAGGACCCTGAGATTATGACCTGAGCCGAAGGCAGAGGCTTAACCCTCTGAGCCACCCAGGTGCCCAAGAATGATCATTCTTATTTCAGAGAGGGTAATAGATGTGTCTCGGTTCACACATCTAGTAAAAGCAGGAGTGGGGATTTAAACACTAAATCTAGGGGTGCCTGGGTGACTCAGTCATTAAGCGTCTGCCTTCAGCTCAGGTCATGATCCCAGAGTCCTGGGATCAAGCCCCACGTCGGGCTGCTCAGTGGGAAGCCTGCTTCTCCCTCTCTCACTACTTCTGCTTGTGTTCCTTCTCTGTGTTTCTCCCTGTCAAATAAATAAACAAAAATCTTAAAAAAAATAAACACTAAATCTAAAGAGCATCTAGTTCTATTTTCTCTCTGACTCTCAAAAGAAGCAATCACTCTGCCAAACATATTTCCTACTGGGAAGGAGATCACTTTACAGTTGAGTATTCTGGGCCTCTGAGCAGTTACATTTCCCAGGACAAATTAATACAGTTGGGCTTTTGTTTTAAACTTGTGTTTTATGAGTTGAGTTAGTGTGAGAGATCTCCCAGCACCTGCTTGCCCTGGATGCATTGGATAAAAAGTCTCTGGACTTTCAAACTGAGGAGATTTAAATGTTTTTCAAGTTCCTTCTTTCATATTACCCCCAAGTGATCATTTTAAGATGTCGGTCAGCTCTTATCATTCCCCAGCTTAAATTCCTCTACATTACCACCCCTGATACATGCTACTGGATAAATTCTCTGGCCTGGCATATGAAGCCTTTCCTGTTGTCCCTCTCCTCTTTCCCTGGTTTCATCCCCTTTTAATTCTCCATTTCACATTGAAATGAATGGTTTGCTGTTGCCTGAATGTACCATTTTAATCTATCACTCTCGGTCGTTGCCCATGCTTCCTGAAACCTCTTTTTTCTCTCCTTTTACCTAAGAAATTTCTTTTGATCCTTTGGAACACAGGTCAGATTATATTGTCTTTTGGAAGCATTCCCTGTCTCCCAATCTGGGGACATGCCCCAGATGCTGTGTAATTATTTAGCTCTCTGAGTCTCCTCTACTGTCTGTGTCCCAAAATATAGGATGGGGTGGGGCATCATCCTGAATAGGCTTTGTGAAGCTACCTTCTCCTCCCCACTTTTTTTTTGTTTTTTTGTTTTTTTTGAGCCCAACGCAGGGCTTAAACTCATGACCCTGAGATCAAGACCTGAACTGATATCAAGACCTGAGCTGAGATAAATAGTCAGATGCTTAACCAACTGAGCCACACGGCACTCCTTCTCCTCCCCTTTTAGTCCCATCAGCTCAGGCAGGTTACATACAGGGAGTGGCAGGTGCTATGGTTCCCAGTGATGTTGGCTGTTACCTCCAGGCCACCCTCCCCGAGGGAATCAATGCATGAGAGAAGCACCCAGGAGAGAACCAGAAGAGAACCCATGGTTGGCCCTTGGGGAAACCAGCTGCTTTCCAGAGTCCTTAGTAGCTGCCTGCCAAAGCAAACCTCATGCTGGAATAATAATAATATGGAATGGCATCATGTTCCGGGCACTATTATGACCATTTTACCAGTTTGCACATATATCTTATGTAACCTTCACAAAAACATGACTGCTGGCACCTGGATAGTGCCCAAGGTCACATAGCAAATGACAAAGTCAGGATTCAAATCTGAGCATTCTGTTTCTAGAGCCCATGATAGTAACAGCCATACTATATTATAGTATATATTCCTTTCTGGCTTCTGATCTCCAGATTCCTGCCTACCCTCTGTGGGAAACCAAATCAGAGGGTCTCAAGGGCTAGGAGGCAAGTTTCTCTCCTCCTCATTCCCCACTTTCTCTCAGGAGAACGGGGTCAGAGATGGATCTGGGAATTCTCCTAGGTGGAAGGGGAGCTCCTAAGTGGCCTGAGCCTCTGAAGGCTCCTAGAGAGAAAAGGGGACAGTCTGGTGCAGGGGAAAAGGCCTGCCTGGGGTGGTGGATGAGAGAGCTGGGAGCTGACCGGGAGCCCAGGCCTCTAGTCCGGATTTTGTCTCTTAGATTCTATATAGCCTTAGAGGAAGTCCTTGCTTCTTTCTAAGCCTTAGTTTCCCCATTTGTAAAAAAGGATAAATATGAGACTGGCTGATCCACCTCAGCCAAAAGAGGGGGCATCTCTATCTCTCCTGAGAAAAGGGCAGGGCACTGAAGCCAAGGTGCAGGAGCTGGTGGAAAAGAGCTATCTCGGGTCTAGGTCTAGCCTGGAGATAGGACCAGGTGGGCTGCCAAGCTCAGTCCCGTGACCCCATCCCCGCGACTGGGCCGTGTTGAGACGTCGGTACCTCTAGTGTGAGGAGTAGGTAGGGAGACAGAACATGGACCAGGGTTCATTTTCTGTCCAGTTCTGCGGCATATGCCCCCTCATTCCTCACCTCCTTGTTCTCTCAAAAGAAGTCGCAGCCTCAAAGGGGTGGCGGTTGCGGGCGACCGGGTCGTGGCCGGCCGCGCTGCGGCGGCCGCCTGGGAAGCTGCGGCCCTCCGGGCCGAAGAGCATCACGTCATCCTTTCCGCCCGGCGCCCGCCCCCTCCCCTACGGCGACTGCGCAGGCGCGGCGGGAGGGGGTCGCGTTGGGGACTCTCCTCCGCGCATTCAGCCCTTCTCCAGGCTCGCTCGCGTCGCGGCGCTCTCGGCTGGCGGCGGCGGCGGCGGCGCGGGGAGAAGGCGTCCAGGATGCGGCGCGGGGCGGCCCGGTGCCCCCCTGCCCCGTCACGGCAGCCGCGGCGGCCGCGGGGACCGGGCCAGGGCCGGGGGCGGCGGCCCGAGCCGCGGTAGCGGCGGCGGCGGGAGGGGCGGCCTGAGGGCGGGCGGGCGCCCTGGTGCGGGGGCTCCGAGCTCCGCACGGCCCGGCCCGGCTCGGCCCCGGCGCCATGAGCGGCGGCGGCGGCGGCGGCGGGGGCTCGGCGCCCAGTCGTTTCGCCGACTACTTTGTCATCTGCGGGCTGGACACCGAGACCGGGCTGGAGCCGGACGAGCTGTCGGGTGAGTGCGCGCGGAGCCCGGGGCTGCTTCCCCGCGCCCGCTGCGGCCGGGGACCCTCGAGAAAACCTCCCCGCTTTGTCCCGGGAGCTGGGCGAGGGCTGGTCCGCAGGACCCACGGCTGGCGCGGGGGAAGGGGGCGTCGGGCTGGAGGTGGGGAAGAGAAATGAGGGGTTCTGAGTTGGGAGGGGTCCGAACGGCCCCTACGCCCCTCTGCGCTGTGGTCCAGTAGTAGGGGACGAGGAGGAGGGGGAAACGTTGAGTGTTTTGTCTGGTGAAGGCAGTGACTTGGTACGAGACGAAAGGTAAGCCTGTTGTCGAAAACCCGCTAGGGAGGGAAGAAGGTATCCCACATCTCAGTTGAAAGTAAGTTCCACCCAGACTTAAAACAAAAACAAAACAAAACAAACAAGGAGAGCAAAACAGAAACTTGTGAGTTTTTCTGGCCTCTTCCCAAGAAGCCAGTTCCTCAAAACCGTTCTGACTGAGCCTGGGCTGAGTTCCCTGGTTTGATAGGACATGAAGTAATAAAATGAACTTGAGCCACCACAAGAAGGGTGAGAACTCTCTTAGTTCAAGAAAGGGCCTGTACCACGGGCAGTGCCTCTTTTTATGAAAAGTAATTGGTGGCCGTTATGAGACCAACTTCATGTAAGGGCGGCAACGTAATGGGCGAGTTTTGGTTGGGTAGTGATGCTTTTGGAGTCATCTTTCAAAGGGGAAGTAGGAAAGTGGAGATGGGGCCCAGATCAAATTTGACGAGAATTGCAGAGGAATGTCATAATTGTAAAATCCCCATGAATTCCACCGCGCTGTTATTAGAGCCTTTGAATTACAACAGTTTTGAAAAAGTTTTTATCTGGAGTGTCCACTTTGCAGGTTTATATGAGTGGAGGTTTGTTGTATCACCCTGATTTGATGAGGGATGTTCCTTTCCAGTGTTTTTTTTTTGTTTTTTTTTTTTTTTTAAGATTTTATTTATTTGACAGAGAGAAACACAGCCAGAGAGGGAACACAAGCAGGGGGAGTGAGAGAGGGAGAAGCAGGCTTCCCGCGGAGCAGGCAGCCTGATGTGGGACTCGATCCCGGGTCTCTGGGATCATGACCTGAGCGGAAGGCAGTCGGTTAACCAACTGAGCCACCCAGGCGCTCCATCTTTCCAGTGTTTTATCATGATATATTCACTGAAGTTTCCTGAAAGTGATTATGCTACTAATTTTACCTTGCTTCAGAGATAATAGGATGGGGTTTTTTTGGTTTGTTTTTATCACCAGAAAAATTCCAGTGTTTCTTATGAAAAAAAAATTAGTTGCATACTTCACATGACAAAAAAGGACCATCTTTTATTATTTATTTATTTATTTTAAAAAAGACCATCTTTTTAAAAAACATGATAAATTGATGATCTTTAACAAGGTCAGAACAAATACACTATTTTTTCAAATTAATACCAGATGGAGAAAAGAACCCATGAAGCAGTAATACTATTAAAACTGGGCCTTTTGTTGGAGCAACTTTATTGGTTCAAGATCCCTTTGTTAGATCTTTAAATTCTTATAATACAGATGTTAACTTTTCATCTATGTTTCATATTTATTAAATTTGTGACTTTGTGATGTAGTTGTTGGAATTCAGTTCATGATGTTGGAGCTGGGAGCGACCTCAGAGAGGAAAATGAGCCCCAGGAAGGACTGTAGGGCCTACATCCTGTTAGTTAATTCCCTGACTTTTGGTTCAGTGCTCCTCTCTTACACTAAACTGCATTTCATTGCTTGGTTGGGTCTTTAGACAACATTAACATGTTGAGAAAGACTAAAGATAACACAGTTCTTCCCAGTAAAAGAAATTTAAAGTGGTGGAATACACAAGTGGTTTTTTTTTTTTTAATGCTGTGCTTTTGAGTGTATTAAGTTATATAGAAATTTGATTTTAGGGACACCTGGTGGCTTAGTCAGTTAAGTGTCTGCCTTTGGCTCAGGTCAAGATCCCAAGGTCCTGCATCCAGCTCCTTGCTCAACAGGGAGCCTGCTTCTGCCTCTGCCTGCTGGTCCCCCTGCCTATATGCTTTCTCTGACCAATAAAAAATCTTAAAAAAGGGCGCCTGGGTGGCTCAGTGGGTTAAAGCCTCTGCCTTCGGCTCAGGTCATGATCTCAGGGTCCTGGGATCGAGGCCCTGGTCGGGCTCTCTGCTCAGCGGGGAGCCTGCTTCTTCCTCTCTCACTGCCTGTCTCAGCCTGCTTGTGATCTCTCTCTCTCTGTCAAATAAATAAAAATAAAATCCTTTAAAAAAAAATCTTAAAAAAAAAAAAAAAGAAGAGGGGCGCCTGGGTGGCTCAGTTGTTTGGGCCACTGCCTTCAGCTCAGGGCATGATCCCTCTGATCTTCTCCCCTCTCATGGTCTCTCTCACTCACTCTCTCAATAAATAAATAAAATAAAATAAAAATTAAAAAAATTTGATTTTAGAAAATAAAGAGAATGCTTGCAAATGATAAAACATAAGAATGAAGCTGGGAAGTCATGTGTTAGTGAGGGCATGGTTTTTGCTGTTAAACATTACTTGTCTACAATATGTTGGCTATCTCTGTGACTATGGGGCAAGTTAGATAACTGCTGGGATCTTCATCTATAAAAAAGGGAATGCAAGTAAAAAGCATTTCATCAAGTAGACACTCAAAAATATTACTTTTCTTTTAGTGAATATCTGTTAATTATCTGCTTTCAGCAAGCTAAAATTATATCCCTGTGAAAGTTTACTGGGAGAATAAAGAAAGGAGGAATCAATTCTATAAAAAGTGTGAAGAAAGAGTATTTTTTCTGTCTTTTTAAATGTGGTTGCAGTAGTGGAATGCCAAGACCATTTATTCACTAGGTGGTCTTTGTTTGAATGGGCCCTGATTGAAGGATTTCTTTTTTCCCTTCATTTCTGGTGAGTTGGTAGGGGAATCTGGACTACCCAGAGGGAATCCGAATAAAATAAAAGCAGAATACAAATAGCTTTATGCGGGTCAATCTTGAGACTCTCCAGGGTGTGTTTTCTCTCCACAGCTGGCCTTATAGCTCTCAAAGTGATGATGTCATAGTAAGTGAAACTATAAGAAATTGTGAATTGCACCCATGTCTTTAGGAAGGTTCTGAGGAGTCTAAGTTTTCTCTATGCAAATTAAATTCTATACTTCAGGTAGCTTCTATACTCTTACAAAGCGAATCCAGAATAGGCAAATCAAAGACACTTATTTGTTCCTTCTAGTTTTGTGGAGACGATTAAGATTCATTCTCGTGTTGCAAGTTTAAGCATAGAGCTTGCTGTGTTGAATATAAACTCAAATCACTGGATTTTATAGGAGTCTCTCTCTGTCACTTCCCCTTTCTTTCAGACTTAAGCATTTAGGCAAATCATATGCTTATTTGTTGTGCAAGGAACTGAGGAAGGTATGAAAATTGTTTTCTGGTTAGTTGAAGTATTTTGGGTTGGGGGAAGGTGATCAATAAATGAATCACAAGTCTAGCCAACTTTAGGAAATAGTGCCTGCTTGTTAGCTTTTTGAGCTTGTCAGAGAGATAAGTAGATCGATCTGTAAGAATTGTGTTTGATTTATGTTTTCCATTCCTGTTGGCTCATCCGAAGTGGGGAGGCAGATGGTAGTAAAGTCTAGTCCCTCTTTACCCCTTTGATGGATGGATGTCCTGGGTATCTTTGTTTCTCCTTTTTCTTCTTGTGGTCACCACCGGTGACTGCAGGAGAAGGCTTACTGTGAAGTAGGATTCCTGAGTTAAACTTTCCCTGTCTCTGCCTGAGAATTAAGTTCCAGAATACTTGCGACCTGTTTCTTACTTTGGAATCCTTTTAAGTTCCTCCGAACTGATGTGCACCTAGTTTTGAGAGGTAGGTATTCTTGGTTCCTGCATCCGTTACTCCAGTTTTCCCATGCTATGAGTAGAGAGCCTTGCCAAGAATTGAAGAGAAGGGCTTGGGGACGTAGATAGGAGACTGGCTAGTGTGCTGTATGAGCCTTTTTAGAATATTGAGAATAGGGGCGCCTGGGTGGCTCAGTTGGTTAAGCAACTGCCTTCCGCTCAGGTCATGATCCCGGAGATCCGGGATCGAGTCCCACATCGGGCTCCCTGCTCTGCTCGGCGGGAAGCCTGCTTCTCCCTCTCTCACTCCCCCTGCTTGTGTTCCCTCTCTGGCTGTGTTTCTCTCTGTCAAATAAATAAAATCTTTAAAAAAAAAAAAGAATATTGAGAATATACTGAAATCATTTCTTAGTGTCACCGTTAGAAGAGAGTAAAAAATGCTTACTGACTAGGAAAGTCAGAGGACTGGTGAGATCATATTCTTCCTTAACCATATTGAGCAGTGAATTTAGAACCTAAAATTCATGGCATGTCAAATGTGGAAGTACTCGGGGCGCCTGGGTGGCTCAGTTGGTTAAGCGACTGCCTTCGGCTCAGGTCATGATCCCGGAGACCCGGGATCGAGTCCCACATCGGGCTCCCTGCTCCGCGGGAAGCCTGCTTCTCCCTCTCTCACTCCCCCCTGCTTGTGTTCCCTCTCTGGCAGTGTTTCTCTCTGTCAAATAAATAAAAAAAATCTAAAAAAAAAAAATGTGGAAGTACTCTTCAAGAGATTATATAACCTTCTGATTTTACAGATGAAGAAACTGAGGCCATGAGAAATCTGGAGAATATTTTTCTCCGTTGCCACATTTCGTTCTTTTCTGCTATTTCAGTGATGTTTTGCGGTAATCCGTTGAGTAGAGGGGACAAGTAAAACATTTGTTTGGCAGGGGCAGGAGCAGATATTATGGCAGTTTTTCTAGTGCCGGTTTCTGTTTCATGTTAAGGAAGAACACAATGTGGGACGCCTGGGTGGCTCAGTTGGTTGGGCGGCTGCCTTCAGCTCAGGTCATGATCCCAGAGACCGGGGATCGAGTCCCACATCGGGTTCCCTGCTCGGCAGGAGGCCTGCTTCTCCCTCTCTCACCCCCCTTGCTTGTGTTCCCTCTCTGGCTGTGTTTCTCTCTGTCAAATAAATAAAATCTTTAAAAAAAAAAAACAAACAAAAAAGGAAGAACACAATGTGTGATTCTCATGAAGGATGTCTTATTTTTTTTAGCTTTTCATATAATTTCATATAATTTCACACTGAGCATTGACATGAATAGTACAAAGAACTTCAGTATCTCCTTTTTCCAGATTCACTGATTAACATTCTGCTCCATTTGTTTTTTTTTTTTTAAAGATTTTATTTATTTGACAGAGAGAAACACAGCCAGAGAGGGAACACAAGCAGGGGGAGTGAGAGAGGGAGAAGCAGGCTTCCTGCTGAACAGGGAGCCCGATATGGGACTCGATCCCGGGTCTCCGGGATCATGACCTGAGCCGAAGGCAGTCGCTTAACCAACTGAGCCACCCAGGCGCCCCTGCTCCATTTGTTTTATCAGTTGTATGTATATATTCTTTCTTATACATACATATATATAAATAACTTCATTGTGATGTAATTCATATACTACATAATTCACATATTTAAAATGTATAGTTTAGTAGTTTTTAGTGTATTCAGAGTTGTGCAATCATCAGTATACTCAATTTTAGAATATATTTATTACCTCTTTCCCCCCCTGCCCAAGACCCATACCCATTAATAGTCACTCCCCATTTTCTTCCAGCTCTGTAACCCTCCTCATCCTAGGCAACCACTAATCTACTTTTGATCTCTATATATTTGCCTGTTCTGGACTTTCATAAAATGGAGTCCTATGTGGTCTTCGTGACTGACTTTTTTCATTTAGCACATTTTCAGAGTTTATCCATGTTATAGCATTTATCAGTATGTTATTTTTTTATGGCTGACTAATATTCTGTTGTAGGAATATACCACATTTTATTTATCCATCAATTGATAGACATTGGATTGTTCATACTTTTTGATTACTATGAATAATGCTGTTGTGAACATTTGTGTACATTTTTTTAAAGATTTTTTTTTTTTAAGATTTTATTATTGAGAAAGAGTGAGAGAACACAAACAGAGGGTTGGCAGAGGGAGAGGGAGAAGCAGGCTCCCCACTGAGCATGGACCCCCCCCAAAGTAGGAAAAATAATGTGGGGCTTGATCCCAGGACCCTAAAATCACGACCTGAGCTGAAGGCAGACGCTTAACCTACTGAGCCACCCAGGCACCCCTGTACATGTTTTTGTGTGGTGATATCTTTGCATTTCTCTTGGATATATACCAAGGAGTGAAATTGCTGGTCATATGGCAACTGTATTTAACCTCTTGAGAAATTGCCAGACTATTTTCCAGTACCAGTTTACATTCCCATTAGCAGTGTATGAAGGTTGTACTTTCTCCATGTCCTCACCAAGGCTTATGAACTATATTTTTGATTATAGGCATCCTAGTGGGTGTGAATATAGCTGTCATTGTGGTTTTGGTTTTTATATCCCTGATGGCTAAGAAGGATAGTTTATATAAAAGAAAAAAAAAAAGGCAGGGCGCCTGGGTGGCTCAATTGGTTAAGCAACTGCCTTCGGCTCAGGTCATGATCCCGGAGACCCGGGATCGAGTCCCACATCGGGCTCCCTGCTCCGCGGGAAGCCTGCTTCTCCTTCTCTCACTCCCTCTGCTTGTGTTCCCTCCCTGGCTGTGTTTCTGTCAAATAAATAAAATCTTTAAAAAAAAAAAAAAGAAAAAAAAAAGGCTCTTTCCAGAGATGAAGTGACTATAAAAAGCTTGATGAGCCAGTTTCAAACAGAGAGTCAGTATGAGCTAATTTTGATTTTATTTTTATTTTCCTCTGCTAGTCTTTCAGTTTTATGCAGTTTCTCATGGTCATTGTATAAAGGCATCTCTCTTCTGAATCCTAGACTCCTAGCTGAAGCAAAACTCAAATCCTGGTAGCTTACCTCAAGCATCTGTGATAACTTCCAGAGGTCAAGGTTGCTATATATAACAGAGGGAGGACTTCTAAGTTAGGTCACATATTTCCTTTTTTAAAGTTGAGCAAAGGAGAAATCAAGAGAAGAGATGAGCACACAGAAAACACAGCAGTCCAAGGCAGTTTTAAGAGTACATGCTGGGGCACCTGGTTGGCTCAGTGGACAGAACATGCAACTTTTGATCTTGGGGTCATGAGTTCAGGTCCTACATTGGGATGGAGCCTACTTAAAAAAAAATAAAAAAAATTTTTAATTGTATACTAAATTTAGTTGGAGAGACTGTATATTTGGAAACATCAGAGAATCCCACTTTGCATTCCCTCAGGTTGGTAAGATCACATTGAAGGTAAGTGAATTTTACTGGAACAGCCCTTGCTCCTCTCTTCTTAGGAAATCTTAAATCACATTCTCTTAAGACTCTGCTCGGCCCTTCCTTCCGTAGTAGATTAGAAACAGTTTTCTTTGCCTAAGGCATCCTTTGGCAACGCCCATTTCCAGTTCTGTATCCTTTTATAAGCTTGTTTTCTTGCTAACTCTGGAGGATGGCATTCTTGGACTTGGCTTGGCTCCTGGATTCCTCTGCCATCCCTGGACATGAATTAGAGTCCCAAGGGGGTCTTAGAGGTCTCTCAGGAATCTAGGTGCACATGAGAGAACCTGTTGGATATGGCATAGGATCCACTGAAAGAGAGAAAGACTTAACTTTTAGCAGCTGGTGACTTAAGGAAGTCAGTGATTACATATAGGCTATCATTGGCAGATTTTTAGATTTAGTTGTCAAAAGTTACTAAGTGAGGCAGATAATGAACAAATGTCTGTGTTCCAGATGTCCTGTGGTGACTGATTTTAGTTTAGAGTAAACCCTGCACTGGGTTTATGAGTGACAGAGTCCTGTCATGGTGAAAAATGAGAGCAGTGCCTGCTTTCAAGCTATTTTGAGTATGCTCCTAGAGGATCAGATAGGACTCCAGGAAGTAAAATGGGAAAAGGTGTAGTTTTGATTATCAGGTTTCTCCGATATACTGAGGTCTAATATCGGAGACCTTAAGTATAATATCTTATACTTAGGATCTGTCATAGTTTCCTGTTAAAGGTAGTGAGGTTAGTAATATTTTTTTGATCATTAGTGTCCTGGGTAAGTCAAGTCAGAATTTTAGTAGGCCATCTGTGGTCTGCTGTATAGGTGGTACTAGCTGGGTTAGCCTAGAGTTTTATGGAGTTCTAAGTGGGGAGAAGAAATTTTATGGAGGTTCCTCTTGTTAAGCTTCATTTCTCTCTGAGTGTGGGGTTCCTTGGCCTCTAAACTATTCCTAGTTGGCAAAACACAATATGAGTGTGCATTTATTAATATTGGTCACAGAATTTAAAAAGTCAGAGCTAGAAATGAGATAGTCTGTCCATTACTTTTGACAGATATTAATGATTAATATTTGTAAGTGACTTTATAATTTGCAATGTACTTTTAAAGAGCTTTAAAAATTTTTCAGCCCTACTCAAAATACAATGTTTGTCCGTTGTCACCCGGAAAATTGGAAAGAACTGTTAGAATCCATATTTTGTGTCTGCTTTCACACCATCGATGAGATTATTGTTTTTAGTTATAGATTTGGGAAAACGGAAGCAATGGCTTAATCATTGAATAGCAGAGCTGTGGTATGGCCTCTTTAGTTCAGGCTTCAACCCACATTGCAGTGGGAATGTGAAAAGAACCTGTTCTGTTGGGAAAAGAACCAGGTCACTCATGGTCTGAATTGTACTTAAGGCTGGTTGTTATTTTATATAAATGTTTTTCTGTCTACCCCATTTTTATCAGTTCTGGAAGTGTCTTTCTTAGATCACATAGTTATTAAGGCTTTGTTTGTAAGAAGTTCCCTTTTTGGTGTGGCTGTTGGAGGATGTTTAATGCTTTTTTGTCTGAGGTTTGTTTTCTTTGAAAAAAAAAAGGGTTTGCATCTGTTAACCACGGAAAACCCTTAGCATAGGCTTAGTTTGCATATTTTGTGGTTGTAGTTTGGGGGCTGGCAGTAACTTTTGGTTTACCATATTCTGTATAACAAAAGAATATTATGGGAAGCGACAAAGAAACTTAGGGGATTTTTAGAAGCAGGAAGACAGAGGAGGAAATGATTTAGAAATGATAATCAGAAGCCACAGTTTGTAAGTGGATAAAACCAATTTATGACAAATTACATGCATTTTTCTTATACATTGGAGTTACTTACCCCAGGAATGTCAAAGGACTTGGTTCTTTTCTCACTTGTGTTATCACCTGATATCCTTTTTTCCCCCTTTGATTTTGTAGTTATGTTTATTTTATGTTTATTATTTTTTTTTCAAAGATTTTATTTATTTATTTGACACAGAGAGAACACAAGCAGCGGGGCAGCAGAGGGAGAGGGGGAAGCAGGCTGTCCACTGAGCAGGGAGTCTGATGCAGGGCTCCATCCCAGGACCCTGGCTGCGATTATGACCCAAGCTGAGGCAGACACTTAACCAACTGAGCTACCCTGGTGCCCCTGTAGTTTACAGTAATAGCCCTCTGACACTGTTTTAGCTTAGTTGTAAACATTATAGAGTTATGTTATAAGTTCCTGTTGTCCCAGAGTTAGCTAGTAATTTTTTTTTCTTTTAAAGATTTTATTTATTTGACAGAGAGAAACACAGCCAGAGAGGGAACACAAGCAGGGGGAGTGAGAGAGGGAGAAGCAGGTTTCCCGCCGAGCAGGGAGCCCAATGTGGGGCTTGATCCCTGGTCTCCGGGATCATGACCTGAGCTGAAGGCAGCGGCTTAACCAACTGAGCCACCCAGGTGCCCTAGATAAATTTCTTAGCATTGTTAAAAGACAGTGCTTTAGGGTTAAGCCTCTCTAGCTGTGTTTCTCTCTGTCAAATAAATAAAATCTTAAAAAAAAAAAAAAAGACAGTGCTTTACACAGTAGTTGCTGTTAAAGATTTGTTCTGTTGATTATGAAATGACAGGTTGCCTATTCATATTTTCTAAGAATTGTATATAATCTTTTTTTCCTGACATAAATCACAAGACTTAACTTTTAGAATTTTTTTATTTTTTTATTTTTAAGATTTTATTTATTTATTTGACACAGAGAGAGAGATCACAGGCAGGCAGAGAGAGAGGAGGAAGCAGACTCCCTGCTGAGCAGAGAGCCTGATGTGGGCCTCGATCCCAGGACCCTGAGATCATGACTTGAGCCGAAGGTGGAGGCTTTAACTGACTGAGCCACTCAGGCGCCCAACTTTTAGAATTTAAGCCAAGCTTCTACAACTTTTCTAAGGGCTGAATAAGTGATGAAATGTGGAGGTCTGTAGAAGAGAGGAATAGCATTGATTGTTTTCCCGTGCTCAAAAAGTTGAGAGCCATAGTCAGATTTAGAGGTAAGATGGTGATGGAAGAGGTGTTTTGTACTGCATTCCAATTGTTTTATAATTTTCAATTTAAAAAGCTAAATTAAAAAAAAATATTTATTTAGGGGGAGAGTGTGAGAGCAGGGCAGGAGCAGAGGGAGAGGAGAAGGAAGATAATATCCAGCAGATTCCATGTTGAGCACAGAGCTCAGTGTGGGGCTTATCCTCTTGACCCTAAAATCATGACCTGAACTGAAACCAAGAGTGTGACGCTCAACCCACTGAACCACCCAGGCGCTCCTATAAAACTAAATTTTATAATAGCTTAGTTGAACCTGCCTTTTTTTTTTTTTTAAATGAATCTATTTTTAATTTTTTAACTGCTTCTGTTGACTCAGGATCATGATTTCTTATTGGGAAAAACCAAAAACAAATATGTAGAAGTATCACCTGCTGCACTGACAGCCATTCAGTTTTCTAACTCTGAGGTTCTTTATGTCCAAATAGTATTTAATCCCTTTTTTTGCTAAGTAGTTATTTAATATTCTTCTCCTAGAGGCATTTTTTCACATCTGTATGAAACACATTCTTTCCCCTGCATTTCTATTGTGGAAAGTGATATTAAGCATTTGTGGTTTTATCTTCTAGAAGAATGTTTACTGTTTTGTGAAGGATTGTTGGTCTGCTGATCTTGCTCTGTTGGCTGCTTAGTTCAGTTGATTAATGAGTGTGGTACGGTTAATGAGGACAAAGTCATTGTGTCAGTCTCCATAAGGACCAGTTAGCTTTGTTCTATCTACTTTTATGCTACTCCCGCTTACCATCCCACTGACAAGGACAGAGTAGGTCATAGGGAACCCAGGCATGAAAGTGAGGTTAGAGTAGCATTTCATCCTTGTTATAATAGATAATTAATTTAATAGGTATTTATTATTTGTTGAATACAGTTCAATGCCAGGTATCAGGTGGCATTGTCCCCATTTTACAGATTAGGGACCTAAAGTGCAGAGAATTTAAATAATGTGCCCAAGGTCATATAACAAGCATTGAGGGTGCCCGGGTGGCTCAGTCGTTAAGCGTCTACCTTTAGCTCAGGTCATGATCCTGGAGTCTCTGGATCGAGTCCCACATAGGCCTCCCTGCTCTGCGGGAGGCCTGCTTCTCCCTCTCTCACTCCCCTTGCTTGTGTTCCCTCTCTAGCTGTGTTTCTGTCTGTCAAATAAATAAAAATCTTAAAAAAAAAAAAAAAGAATTGAAAGCCTGTTTTCCCTGTCTTCAAAGTCCTCTACCACAGAGTTTTCTCTTACTAAGAGACCGACCTTAGGACACTTGTTTGCATAGATGTGTCAGATACTGTTGCTGCCTTTGAGTTCATAGTCTTCTGAGGAGGCAGCCATATAAACCAGTTAACTTCAGAAAAGGTCAGTTCCTTATGGGGTTCAGGAGAGGGAAAGAGATCTTGTTCTCTAGCTTTGTAGTATATGTCTTGTGAAATTTAATACAGAGGGCTTAGTTCTGGGTGTGACCTGAACAAAAACATATTCTCTCTGATTTATTTGATTGATTCAGTGCTCCTTTAATATGTGCAGAAACACCTGTGGAGCAGTACATAAACTATAGAATCTGAGGGTTGGAAAGAACATGTTGGGGGCCCCTAGGTGGCTCAGTCGGTATGTGTCTGCCTTTGCCTTCTGCTCAGGTCATGATCCTAGGGTCCTGGGATTGAGCCTTGCATCAGGCTCCCTGCTCAGAGGGAAGCCTGCTTCTTCCTCTCCTGCTCCCACTGCTTGTATTCTTCTCTTGCTCTTTTTCTCTGTCAAGTAATTAAATTAAATTAAAGAAAAATCCTAAAATAAAAGAGATCATGGTATTTTTTTCTCTCTAAAAATTTTGAGTTATAAGTACATATTTCTTTTTTTAAAGATTTTATTTATTTGACAGAGAGAAACACAGCCAGAGAGGGAACACAAGCAGGGGGAGTGAGAGAGGGAGAAGCAGGCTTCCTGCCGAGCAGGGAGCCCAATGTGGGACTTGATCCCGGGTCTCCGGGATCATGACCTGAGTCGAAGGCAGTCGCCCAACCAACTGAGCCACCCAGGAGCCCCTGTACATATTTCTTACAGGAATTTAGAAATTATAGAATGGTACAGAAATAAGTGACTCATAATTCTTCGATCCAGAATTAAGCTGTTAGTATTTTGATGTCTTTATGTAGTTCCTTCTAGTTTTTAAACATTTTTATTGCAGTATAACTTAAACACAGATCCTAAGTATACAGTTCGATATATTTTTATATATCTATGCATGTTGTAACCATCACCCAGATCAATTCTTTCCAGTTTTTACTATGTGTAGGTGTATGTGTGTATACTTCTAGAAATTGTGGTAAAGTGAAATGTAAAATTTCATGTTTTGATTTTTTTCACTTAATGTTCTATCATGACTATTTCTCAGTATTATAAAGTATTCTCCTGAAATTTTATTGATTCCAGTGAAGAGTTAATTACAGGGAGCAGAACTCATTTTAGACAAGCTAAACTAAAAAGGGAATTTCTTTCAAATTCTAATGTGATATATTTATAAATAACATCTTGAAAGAATATCCAACATAAATATAAAGATCTATGGAATATTTCAAATTTTTCTTTTTTCAGATATCCTCATACGTATGTTTTTACAGTTACTCGGAGTCTTTTATTTTATTAAAACTAGACTTCGATGAGTCTGAGGAGCGCACATCTTAAGTTTTAATAATACTGTCAAATTTCCTCCTCAATAGTTTAGACTCTTACCACAGTGTTTAAGATTCTAGTTTCTCTACGTCAGTAATAAAATGTTAGGACTTTTCTGACATGTTTCCAATCTTCTAGGAAGAAAATATCTTGTTTTTTTTTTTTTTTAAGATTTTTAAAATTTATTTGACAGAGAGAGAGAGAGAGATCACAAGTAGGCAGAGAGGCAGGCAGAGAGAGAGGAGGAAGCAGGCTCCCTGCTGAGGATCCTGAGATCATGACCTGAGCTGAAGGCAGAGGCTTTAACCCACTGAACCACCCAGGTGCCCGAAAATATCTTGTTTTAATCTGAATTTAATTGTTTATGAAACTGAGCATCTTTTCATATACTTCATGTACATTGTATATTTCTTTTCTTCATATTTCCATTGTGTTTATTATCTTTTTTCATTGATTTGTGGAAATTGTATATTAAGAATATTTTGATTGTCGGGAAATATATCAAAGCTTCAAAAAAATTTGCAATGAAAATATATATGTGCACTAGTATATATTTATAAATTGGGAAAAATAAGAGAAGTGTATTTTGTATATACTGCCTTTTAAATATATTATTATATTTAATTTTCCCATGGCATTAAAAATGTCTTGAATATGGGGCATCTGGGTGGCTTAGTTGTTGGGCATCTGCCTTTGGCTCAGATCATGATCCCAGAGTTCTGGGATTGGGCCCCTCATCAGGCTCCCTGCTCGGCGGGAAGCTTGCTTCCCCCTTCCCACTCCCCCTGCTTGCGTTCTCTCTCTTGCTCTGTCAAATAAATAAATAAAATCTTTTTTTAAATAAATAACATCTTAAAAAAGTCTTGAATAGTCTTATGCCATTAAATAGTCTTCATATATATGATTTTAATTGTTATTTAATTCCAAAGTATGGGTGAAATGTAAATTTTTTTGGAACTGTAAAATTTTTAATGATTATTTGGCGCTTGGGTGGTTTATACTTTTTTATTTTAAATAATTTTACACTATAGTACTTTATACAAATCTTGAGTATCTTATTTTTCTTTATTTTTTAAAAATTTATCTATTTATTATTATTTTTTAAAAGATTTTATTCATTCATTTGACACAAAGAGATCACAAGCAGGCAGAGAGGCAGGCAGAGAGAGGAGGAAGCAGGCTCCTTGCTGAGCAGAGAGCCTGATGCGGGCCTTGATCCCAGGACCCTGAGATCACTACCTGAGCTGAAAGGAGAGGTCTTAAACCACTGACCCACCCAGGAACCCTCTTATTTTTCTTTAATGTAAATATTGATAAGATGTTATTAAGCCGAATTAGGTGGATCTTTAAACACATTTCACATGTGTTTAAATTTATCACATAGTGATAAATTTCTTCTCAAAAGGGGGCGCCTGGGTGGCTCAGTTGTTAAGCATCTGTCTTCTGCTCAGATCACAGTCTCTGTCCTGGGATTGAGCCCCACATTGAGCTCCCTGCTGGGCGGGAAGCCTGCTTCTCTTTCTCCCACTCTCCCTGCTTGTGGTTTCCTCTCTTGCTATGTCTCTTAATGTCAAATAAATAAAATCTTACAAAAAAATTTCTTCTCAAAAGTGCTGAACCAATTTATGTTCATCCCTAGTTTGCCATTTTTTTTTAAACTTTCTTTTTTTTAGATTTTTTTATTTATTTGACAGAGAGAAACACAGCCAGAGAGGGAACACAGCCACAGAGGAAGCAGGGGGAGTGAGAGAGGGAGAAGCAGGCTTCCCGCCGAGCAGGGAGCCCGATGTGGGGCTCGATCCCGGGTCTCCGGGATCATGACCTGAGCCGAAGGCAGTCGCTTAACCAACTGAGCCACGCAGGCGCCCCAGACATTTTTTAATCATATATATGTATGTATTGTTTGGTGGGGATGGTATATTACCACAACATAAGATTTGGCATTTTAACCATTTAAAAATAGTTCAGTATCATTTAGTACATTTCATGATGTTGTGCAGCCATCACCATTGTGTAGTTGGATAACATTTTCGTCACTCTGAGAGCAAACCTTGTACTCATTAAGTAGTCACTCCCTATTGCCGTTCCCTGCAGTTCCACACAACTACTAGTCTGCTTTCTCTCTCCATAGATTTGCTTATTCTGGATATATTATATAAATGGAATCATGCAATATGTGTCCTTTTGTGTCTGGATTCTTTCACTTAATATTTTCAGGGTTCATTCTAGTTGTTGCTTGTATCGGTACTTAATTCTTTTATTTATTCTTTATTGAAATATATTATATGGTAGACACACATTGTTACATTAGTTTGGGTGTAAAACATACTGATTGAATACATTAAGTAATGCTCACAAGTGCAAGTGTAGCTACCATCTGTCTCCATAAATGCTTAAAATACAATGAAGTCTAGTAATTTCATTCCTTTTATGGCTGAATAATATTCCATTTTGTGGATATACCACATTTTTGCTTACCCGTTTACCTGTTATAGACATTTGGGTTGTTTCTACTTTTTGGCTACTGTGAATAATACTTCTTTGAACATTCATGTGCAAGCTTTTATTTGAACACTCGTTTGGGAATCTACCCACGAGTGGAATTGCTGGGTCATTTGGTAACTTCATGTTTAACCTTTCCAAGAACTGCCAAACTGTTTTCCACAGTGGCTACACATTTTGCGTTCTCACTATCAACACATGAGGTTTACACTTTCCCTACATCTTTGCTAATATTAGTAATTTTTCATTTTTTGATGTCTTTATGTTTTAATCTGTATTTCCTTACTACTAAGATATTTTAAAAAGAGTTGTTTGCTAATCCTTTGTATTTATATTGTGTATTGTCTCTTTTATAATTTCTTTTCTTGCTCTCTTTTTTTGTGGGGAGGAGTGGGAAGGACTGAGGTTGGGGTACTTTGGAAGGTGATCTCTTTTGCTTAGAGAAAACTGGTAAGTTTGCTATAGAAATAGGGTGGCTAAAGAAATGTGATTTGTGGCATGTGTTTGTTTCCTGTGGCTCCTGCAACAAATTGCCACAAACTGGGTGGCTTAAAACAACAGTAATTTGTTTTCTCACTGTTCTGGAAGCCAGAGGTCCAAAATCAAGGTATTAGACTGCTCTCCATCAAAGGCTCTAGGAAAGAATATTTAATTGCCTCTTCCAGCTTCTGGTGGCTATAGGCATTCCTTGGCTTTTGGCCGCATTGCTCCTATCTTCGCATCCCTTCTCTGTGTTTTCTCTTATTTGTCTATCTTACAAGGATACTTAGCATTGGATTTAGGGACCACTCAGCTTATCCAGGATGATCTTCTTATCACAAGATCTTTGATTAAATCTGTAAGGACCCTTTTCAAATAAGATAACGTTCACAGGTTCTGGAGATTAGGATGTAGACATGTTTTTTTGGGGGGCCTACCACAGAGAGTCTATAAGGTAGGTCTTGAATTTCCTCAGGTGTGAGCAAGGAGCAGATAGGAGTAAAAAGGAGAGCCCAAGGGCACCTGGGTGGCTCAGTGGGTTGAAGCCTCTGCCTTGGGCTCAGGTCATGATCTCAGGGTCCTGGGATCGAGGCCAGCGTCAGGCTCTCTGCTCAGCAGGGAGCCTGCTTCCTCCTCTCTCTCTCTGCCTGCCTCTCTGCCTACTTGTGATCTCTCTCTGTGAAATAAATAAATAAAATCTTAAAAAAAAAAAAAAAAAGGAGAGCCCAAGAGGAGTGGTTAAGGAGAAAAGAGACCAATAGCACCAGTGCTCTGGTGTTACTATACTTGATATTCAGAGATAGGATGTTAGGATAAAAATGAGTAAGTCTAAATTATTTGACACAACCCATTAACTCACAAAAATCAAGCTTCTCCTGTGGTAGAACATTATTATCTGTAATAAAAATTTTCACTAGCACTGTGATACTGGAACCAGTATCTGCTGAGCCGGTCACATTGATTGTCATGTCATCAGTAATCATCACTATCATCTCTAGTACTTTTATTTCTGCTGTATTTATTCTTTATTATTGTTTTAAAAATTGAAATACAGTTTGCATTGTATTCTTTTTTGAGTATGGTTGACATACAATGTTATATTCATTTCAGGTGTACAACATAGTGATCTGACAAGTTTATACATTATGCTATGCTCCCCATAAGCTTAGCTACCATCTGTCACCATACAGCACTATTACAATATCACTGACTTTATTCCTTATGCTCTGCCTTTTATTTCCATGTCTTAATCATTCTATAACCTGAAGGGTGTATCTCACATTCCTTTTCACCCATTTTGCCCATCCCCTCCCCTTTGGCAACTATCAGTTGCTTGTATTTATAGGTCTGATTCTGCTTTTTGTTTGTTTATTCACATTTTTACAGATTCTGCATATCAGTAAAATCATGTGTGTAAAATCTTGTTTTTATGATATTTGTCTGTCTTAGTCTGACATATCACTTAGCATACTATCCTCTAGACCCATCCATGTTGTTTCAGATGGCATAATCCCATCCTTTTTCTTGACTGTGTAATATTTTAGTATGTGTGTCCACACACACTCACACACCAACATCTTCCTTACCATTTGTCTTTTTTTTTTTAAGATTTTATTTATTTATTTATTTATTTGACAGAGAAAAACAGCTAGAGAGGGAACACAAGCACGGGGAGTAAAAGAGGGAGAAGCAGGCTTCCCGGTGAGCAGGAAGCCCCATGTAGGGCTCAAACACGGGGACTCTGGGAGCATGACCTGAGCCGAAGGCAGACGCTTAATGACAGAGCCACCCAGGCGCCCCTACCATTTGTCTTATTGATGGACACTTAGGCTGTTTACATATCTTGGCTATTGTAAATAATGCTACAATAAACATAGAGGTACAGTATTTATTCTTTTAAAATAGGCAACATAGGGGCGCCTGGGTGGCTCAGAGGGTTAAGCCTCTGCCTTCGGCTCAGGTCATGATCTCAGGGTCCTGGGATCTCAGGCTCTTTGCTCGGCGGGCAGCCTGCTTCCCCCTCTTTCTCTGCCTGCCTCTGTGCCTATTTGTGACCTCTCCCTGTCAAATAAATAAATAAGATCTTAAAAAAAAATAAATGAAATAGGCAACATAGTACTCTCAGAGGGGAAGTGAGAGCTAGTTAGAATTTCCAAACCTTTTATTTTACAGAGGAAAGAAGTGTGCTGGAAGGGTTCTCAGTAACTTATTTAAATAATCATAGCTGGTTAGTGTCAGAGCTGAGGCTTGAATTTGGGATTTCTTAACTCTTGGTTGGGTATTTTTTCCATGATACATATAGTATACAAGCTACACAAACTGATAAGGAAAGACTTGTATTTATTTTTCTCCCTTAAAGCTGGGATTCCCTACTGGGGTAGTAAAGGAGATAGTGTAACCTAAAAGCTGTATCTGTCACATGGATATGAAACCCAAAACCTCCATCTACTGTTTGCACAGTGGTGGGCAATTTACTTCTCAGTGTTGAAGTTTCTTCATCTTTAAGGTGGACATAGAATCTATCTCATAGGGTTGTTGTAGGATTAAAGGAGTTAATACATGAAATGGTTTGGGATAGTGCCTGGCACATGATGAATATGCATTAAGTGTTTTCACTATTACTAGCATTTTTCTTTGCATCACTTAACTCTGTAATTTTGACATTGATGCAAAGTGGAGAAAGGGTAATAGTACTTCATACATTCTCATTTGGGCCTGTTAGCAACCACATGAGGTAAGTTTCTTATGATTAGCACTTTATATGTGAGGATATGATGCACGATTATGGTTAAATAATTTGTGAGATTATTCAGCTGATATGTGGGAAGATTGGGATTCAGACTCAGATCTGTCAGAATCTAGAGTATACTTTTTTAGGAATTAAACCTTGTTGATATCAATGTAGAATACAGTAAAGTGCATATATCCAGTTGCACACTGTGATGTATTTTCACAAACTGATGTGTTGCCAGCACCCTAGAATCTTTTCTTGTGCCCCTTCCAGTCAGTATTGGCTCTCTTGCCTACCAAAGGTAGCCACTGTTCTGACTTCTAACAGCAGTGATTAGTTTTGCTTGTCTGTACTTTCCTATAAATTTAACCAAACGCTGCGCTCTTTTGTCTGGATTCTTTTGCACAACATCATGTTTGAGAGATTCATTCATATTGTTAAGAGTAGTTTTAGATTGTTTATTCTCTCTCACTGCTGTATAGTTTTCCATTGTGTGCCTCTGCCACAGTTTATCTCTTAGTTCTACTGTTGATGACACTGTGGGCAGTTTCTAGATTTTGAGTATTATGATATGAATATCACTATATGTGCCTTTTTTTGTGAACATGTCCTTTGGTCTTTTGAGGGGGGTGTTCACCTAGAAGTGGAATTGCTGGGTCATAGGTATATATTCAGTTTTAGTAAATACTGCTATACTGTTTTCCACTGTGGTTTACCACTTTACATTCTCACTTGTAGTGCATAAGAGTGTAGGTTGTGGGCATCTGGGTGGCTCAGTGGGCTAAGCCTCTGCTTTCAGCTCAGGTCATACTCTCAGGGTCCTGGGATCGAGGTCTGTGTTGGGCTCTCAGCTTAGCGGGGAGCCTGCTTCCTCTTCTCTCTGCCTTCCTCTCTGCCTACTTGTGATTTCTCTCTGTCAAATAAATAAATAAAATCTTAAAAAAAAAAAAAGAGTGTAGGTTGCTCCCTGTCCTCATCAGTGCTTGGCATTTTTCTTCCTTTTTGTTTTAGCCATTTTGGTGGTTGTGTAGTGGTATTGCAGTAAATAAATTTACATTTTTCTGGGTGACTAATGAAGTTGAGCACTTGCCAAAGGTTTATCAAACTTTTATATGCCCTCTTTTTAGAAGTAACCAAGTCTTTTGGCATTTTTCTTTCAGGTAGTCTTTTTTTTTCTTATTTCATGGAATTCTTTATGTGTTCTAGATAGGAGTCTTTTGCCAGTTGTATGTACACTGAAACTGTCTCCTAATTTGTTTCCTTTTCATTCTCTTAATGGCGACTTTTGAAGAAGAAAAGTCTTTATAGTATCCAGTTTATCACTTTTCTCCCTTTATGTTTAGTGCATTTTATATTCTGTTTAAGGTATGTTTGCTGTTGCACAGTCACAAAGATGTTCTCTGTTTCCTACTAAAGGCTTTCTTGTTCTGTTTTCACGTTTAGATTTGCAGTCTCAGAGCTAACCCTCTTAATCATTATACTGTGACATTACTCTGTACTGCCTGAAGAAAGCTCTTCTACTGTGCATGTGGGCATGGGTGCCACTTTTCAACATTCTACAGAGTGGAAGAGAAACATTTCCATTGCTATCACAGCTGGGCCTGTAGTACAACAACGCTTTGATATGACCAAATACAGTGCTTTTGATAGATGTTTAGTAACACAAATGCTTGTCTTTGTGCTTTGATTTAGTACCAGCTGGTAAAACTTTAGTGTTTAGGAAACTGGGAAAAAAAAAAAAGAATATTACTATAAAACCTCTTAAGGGTAAAGAGAATTCAGTGATAAATTTTTATGTCTCTGTACCACTTAGTATAGAGCTGTGTAAATAATAGGAACTCAGTCAAGATTGATAAGTTGCTTGAGCATGGAAGAATACAGTAATGTAGGAGGATGGCTGAGGGTTTGGTAGACAGTTCTCCATCCTATGGTGGCTGATTGGAGAAAACATCATTGTACTTATATTTATAGTTTGGATTTGGTGGGAGGGTGTGAGTAAGATGTGAGGTTTGGGGTGAATTGTTTTAAATGTCTTCCACATTCAGTAAATATTTGTGGGTTGATATGTTGATGAATTATGGGGATATTTTCACCTTGAGGGAGAATTTAAATTTTTGGCTTGCACATTTCTTCTCTTTCTCTGTGGTAGCAGAGGTGTATTTCTTTTTAGAATTTTTCTTTCGTCTTATTTTGTAATAGATGGGCTAGTTTGGTTTTTTCTGCTGTGGTAAAAGAACTGTTATAATTAGCATCTCTGCTTCCTCTTACAGTTTTATGGATTTGTTTTGAAGGACCAAAAAAGAAACAAAATAACAGAAATGTTTGTTGTGCTAAATATTTCTTCAAGAAGAGCATTTTATGCTAGATAGCATTCTAAATGTGAAATCCCAAATAACGCTGGAAAAAAAACCTCCAAGACTGAAATGGCCCCAGGAACTCTTCCCCACATAGTCATGGTAAATTATAGATTGGAAAGGGTAGAACTGAATTAGAGAGAGGAGACCCAAACCTGAGACCATTAAACATTTATGTAGGAGCATTGAATTCCTCTGAATGAATTCAGGTCTCTTTTTTTAAAAAAAATTATTTATTTGTCAGAGAGAGGGGAAGAGAGAGAGTGCAGAAGCAGGGGGAGTGGCAAGCAGAGGGAGAAGCAGGCTTCCCACTAAATAAGGAGCCTGATTCCCGACTCTATCTCAGCACCCTGGGATCGCGACCTGAGCCGAAGGCATACCTTAACCGACTGAGCCACCCAGGCTCAATTGAATTCAAGTCTGTTAACCCAAGCAAATTGTACCCCAAAGTTCTGTAAGAGTATTGGGATGAATGAGATCATTTAGTTGCTGTCAGTCACATCTAGGGAATATGGAATTACCATAAAAAGACATATTTTCAAGACTGAGAAGGTAAGAGCTTGACATTTCTAGTCAAAATCTAGAATGTTTATTAAGGATATGGTATGAGGATTTAGAAAAGGAAACTGATTATTAAGAGCTGACACAGGACCACTAGGAATATGTTAGGTCAGACTAACTACATTTTCTTCATTAAAGAGGAGTAGCCTAGTAGAAGAGGAGTAGCCTGGTAGAAAAATCCATTTTTGGATTCAGGAATGGTTTGATGGGGAGGATTAGGCATGGGGATAAGAGACAGATTTAAGCTGTATGATTAAGGTGGTGATGCAAAAGTAGCAGTATAGAAAAAAAATGCTTTTTCCAAAAAAAAAAAAAAAAAAGATCTGACTTAATAAAATTCAGGGTTTTTAGTTGGCTGCAACTCTGATTTATGTCTAGATTTTCTTTAAAATAATTTGGTATGGGAGAGTATAGATATAAAGTAAGATTGGACATGTATTAATAATTATTGAAACTGGGTGATGGATACATGGTAATTGTACATTTCATAGTTAAAAGTTAGGGGCACCTGAGTAGCACCATTGGGTTAACCTCTGGATTCTTGGTTTTGGCTCAGGTTGTGATTTCAGGGTTGTAAGATGTCCCCCCCCCATCCAGCCTCTGCTCAGTGGGGAGTCTGCTTACGACTCTCTCCCTCTGCCCCTCCTCGTGCCTGCCCTTGCCTGCTGTGTCTCCCTCTCTCAAATAAATAAATCTTAAAAAAAAAAGTTAGAAGCTTTTGTCCTTCAAAAAACACCTCTGCATTCATAAAATTATAGTTAGGCTTTAAAAAATTCTTAAAGATATATTATTGGTGGTTGTAACTTCTGATTGCCTTACAGTAATTGAAATATAACTTGAGATTAATATACTTCCAGCCAAAGGCAAAGAAATTTGACCTTTTAGTAATTTTTTCACATATATTTCAATATAGCTTTTTGAAATATTAAAAATGATACACCTAAAAAAATAAAAAAAAGATACACCTATCTATCCTTACTGTTTCCTTTTTTGACTTCTAGGTGGGAGCCATCGTCTCTCTCTTTTTTTTTTGTCAGAGAATGTGTGTGTGTACTCGCGCACAAACAGAGGGAGTGGCAGGCAGAGGTATAAGCAGGCTACCTGCTGAGGAAGGAGCCCGATGTGGGACTCAATTCCAGGACCCTGGGATCATGACCCAGGTATCCCAGGAGCCATCGTCTCTAAACAGTTTTATCAACCTTATTTGAATCTAGATTTCTTTTCTTCTTTTTTAAAGATTTTATTTATTTGAGAGAGAGAATGCCCATGCATGCACACACAAGGGAGGGGGCGGAACAGAGGGAGGGAGAGAATCCTTAAGCAGGCTCCCTGCTGAGTTGGGAGCCCAACCTGGGGATCTATCCCAGGACCCTGAGATCATGACTCCAGCTGAATCAAGAGTCAGGTGCTCAACTGACTGCGTCACAAAGGTGCCTGTGTATCTAGATTTCTTAACTCAACTGTAATCAATAAGTGTTTTAAATTTTCTTTCTTTCCTATGTGTGTCGCTTTAATGGTTAGATTATATTCCATTGTGTTGATGTACCAAACTATTTTCTTGTTATATATTTGCTTTTCTTTTTCTTGTAGTTGTAAATAGCTCTACTATAAGAAATTGCTTTATTTATTTTAAAGATTTTATTTATTTATTTATTTATTTATTTATTTATTTATTTATTTGAGAGGGAGCCTGATGGGGGACTTGATCCCAGGATTCTGGGATCATGACCTGAGCCAAAGGTAGATGCTTCAGCATCTGAGCCAAAAAGGTGTCCCGAAATTAATTTTTAAAAATGCTATTGGGTGCTATTTTAGTGGTTGCTGGTTTTTTTTCTGGTTCCTTTTGGGTGGAATTTTAGTGGATTTAGCAGCAGAGTAAAGGGTATGGATTTTTTTTTTCTTTTTACAGTCTTTATGATGTCATGCTAGTTTGGTTGAGCTTGTGTCAGTGGTGTCACTTTGCGGGTTGGATCCTTTTCAATGTTTAATTCTCTGACTCCCATACCAAGGTTATAAGGCATATTAATAGTCTGAAGAAAAAGAATAATTTTTGTTCTCTTCAAAAGAATTGAGCTTTCATTGAAAACAGGTGGAAGGATGAAAATGAATTAACTGTAAATCTTGCCTTTAGTGAAGTCACAGTTTAATACAGTACTGCCGTTTAGTTCTGTCAGAGAGTACATGATACAGTCACATATGTTGGCAGTGACTAGGGAAAGCTGCATAATAAAGGTGACTTCTTTTTTTTTTTTTAAAGATTTTATTATTTGAGAAAGAAAAATAGAGAGAGAGCATGAACAGGGAGGAGAGGGAGAGGCAGGCTCTCCTCGCTGAGCAGGGAACCCCATGTGGGGCTCCATCCCAGGACCCTGGGATCATGACCTGAGCTGAAGGCAGTCACTTACCTGACTGAGCCACCCAGGCTCCCCTAAATGTGACATTTGAACGAAGTCTTAAAGGATAGGAAGGACTTAGATCTAGAGGATGTAAATGGGGATGGGTAAAGTGGATCAGCAAGGAACTCTTGGGCATGTTTAGGCATTATTAAATCATCTTGTTTGACTAGAAATATACTATTCAGAGAGGATAGTAACAGACAAGGGGAAACAAAACAACAAGGATGTGTCAGATAGATTGTATGACAAAAGAATAGTGGGGGAATGGAGAGGTGATGGTATTTGACTGTAATGGCTTGAAGACTGTTAGCTGCCTCTATTGCCTCATAAATAACTCATTTGCAGGAAAATTGCTGCCCTGTTAGTCATTCTGCTAGGGTCCTCATTTTAGCATTTAGCAGACCTAATGATTTTCCAGAAAAAGAATCAGAGTTTGTAGGGTTGTTGATCTTAATGGAATTGATTCATCTTCAGAGTGTGTCCAGACAAGAGTGCATGAGAGAGAGATACAGAAGATGCTGGAGGAGATCAAGAACTGAGAAAGGTGGCGAGAGAGAACTGACATAGCATTTGCTCCTCTGGTTCTTTCTAAGAAGCTGTGGGTTTCACCTAAAGCTTTGGCAACAGTGGTGGCTTTAAGTCTTGGTTTTCTTACAGGGACTGATAGAAGGCCTTAGCCTCATTCTTGCTTTTACTAATAAGTGCACTTCCTGGCAGCTTGTCTTCTCTCAAGAAGCAGTCGCTCAACCAACTGAGCCACCCAGGCACCCCAATACGAAATTTTTAAATAATCAGCCTAAATTAATGGTGAGCAACTAGCCTAGAAGGCAAGAGACAGAGCTAAGGTCCTACCTTGGCTACTCACTAGTTGTGTGACCTAAACAATTTATTGAGTCTTATGGGTCTCACTTTCCTCACCTGAAAGATTAAGAAATAGAGGTCAAGTGCTAACCTAAAAAGGTTTTCCAGATTATCATTTCATGACTTAATAACTGTGGGGCCTTGGGTCTGACCCAGCATGGAAACTGAAGCTTCTAAATTGTGAGCAGAAGGGGCACCTGCTCAGTTGGTTAAGTATCTGCCTCTGGCTCAGGTCATGATCCCAGCATCCTCAGATGGAGCCCCAAGTCAGAGTCCCTGCTCAGCGGAAAGCCTGCTTCTCCTTCTCCCTCTGCTGTTCTCCCCTGCTTGTGCTCTCACTTTCACTCTCTCTCCATAAATAAATAAATAGATAAAATCTTTTTAAAAAAATAATAAAATAAATTGTGAGCAGAGGCATGCATTAGTTCTCCCTCTGAGCCTCTCTTCTCCAAACCCTACAAAAACAACAGTAGAAGGGTGGTGGTTGGGAGAGCATAGCCATGGAATGAAAGTGGAGGTGGCAGCAACAAAATTTTAGAAGCTGGAAAGCAGAAAGATGAGTGCTTCCTGACAGCAGATGAAAGAAAGCTAAGGTACAATAAGCCCCAAAAGCTCAGGAACATGTAGCATCAGGCACTTCTGGAAGTGGGGATAAAGATTGGACTAAAAACAGAAAGATTTGGGTGCCTGGGTGTCTGCCTTCGGCTCAGGTCATGATCCCGGAGACCTGGGATTGAGCCCCACATTGGGCTCCCTGCTCGGCGGGAAGCCTGCTTCTCCCTCTCTCACTCCCCCTGCTTGTGTTCCCTCTCTAGCTGTGTTTCTCTCTGTCAAATAAATAAATAATATCTTTAAACAAAAGCAAAACAAAACAACAAAAAAAGACTGGTTGAAAGTCTATGGAAGAACCAGCTGGCATCAGCTCAAGAAGGGATAAATTGTTGTAGAACTATACAATGGAACACTATTCAGCCATAAAAAGGAATGGCGTATTGTTACATGCTACAACACAAATGAACCTTGAAAACATTATGCTAAGTGAAAGAAGCCACACACAAAAGGCTACATATTGTATCACTCCATTTATATGAAATATCCAGAAGAGGCATATTCATAGAAACAGAATCATAGAAACAGGTTGCCAGGGGACTAACTGCTAATAGGTATATAGTTTCTGTTTGGGATGATGGAAATGTTCTGGAACTAGATAATGGTGATGGCTGCACAGTAGTGAATAAACTAAAAACCACTTAAGTGTACGCTTTAACATGGTTAATTTATGTTACATGAAATATGTCTCGATTTTTTAAAATAAAAGAACCAGCTAGACCCTACCATACCCCCATATTCTCCCCACTCTGTGCAGCCTCCAACATGCCAGAAGAAAACTGGAAGTTTATTCTTTACAAGGGTTAAATAAAAGAATGAGTGAGGTGCATGAAATAGGTGTCAGGGATCTGAAGATACAAACTTCCAGTTATAAAATCAGTCAAACCTGGGAATGTCATATACAGCATGGTGATTACAGTTAACAATACACTATTGTACATTTGAAAGTTGCTAAGAGAGTATATCTTAAAAGTTCTCATCACAAGAAAAAAAAACTGTAACTATGTGGTAATGGATGTTAACCAGAATTACTGTGGTTATGCAGACATGTATCAAATCATTATGTTGTACACCTATAACTAATACCATATTATATGTCAATTCTATCTCAGTTGAAAAATTTAAAAAAAATTTTAGGGGCGCCTGGGTGGCTCAGTTGGTTAAGCGACTGCCTTCGGCTCAGGTCATGATCCCGGAGACCCGGGATCGAGTCCCACATCGGACTCCCTGCTCGGCGGGAAGTCTGCTTCTCCCTCTCTCACTCCCCCTGCTTGTGTTCCCCCTCTGGCAGTGTTTCTCTCTGTCAAATAAATAAAATCTTAAAAAAAAAAATTAAAAAAATAAAAATTTTGTATTGAGGAGAGCATGAAGATTGCTCCTCTTTGTCCTCTGCTGTTTTTTACTTAGAGATCCCAGTCCACTGGGTTTGCCTGAGTCCATTTTTCTGGAGGTGCTAGTTTTTAGAGAAAAGTGCCTGTGTGCATGTAAAACCGCTGAGAGTCCTTACTCTATTAGTAATTCAATACAGTATATACTGTATGTAATTCAGTACAATATATTTATAACCAACTCATATGACAGTGTTCATTAGACTTATCTGAAAGACCATGAATTTGACAGCTTTTTGCTTCCCATACTAAACAGAGCAAATTATGTAAGTTCAAGATGTTAACTCAACAGATGTGTGTTTTTTGGCTGGGCTAAAAGGAAAGAAGTGTCTACACTTGATATCTTGGACCAAGGTTTTGGCCTAGCTTGTTGTTTGGAGCAGTCCTGTCTGGATAGGTTCTCAAACCCTAGACTCTTATTTAAAACTGGGTATATAAGAAGTTCAGTCATTTTAGAAATACTAGACGCAGGAGCAGCCTGGCAAAACATCAATAAAAGTAATGGCTATATACCTAAATCTAAAGTTATCTGACCAAGAAAATATGTTGAGAAAGAAAGTGAACAGATCTGCCTCAAGGGGAAAACAAAGAGCTAACAGATGGTGTCTCTTGCTTTCATTGAAAAGCCTGGGGAGCAGCTTTTCTGCATTAATGCTTTAGATAGAAGAGGCCTTGTGGTGTGTTCAAAATGGGGGGCAGCTCAATCCCTGCATTCTGGGTATTTGTGAACGTCTGACCCCTGAGCATACGTCAGCTGATGATGTGGGCCAAGGTATACCCTGTCTCTTCAAGGAGCAGGCACCCTGTCTGTGCCACAGGACCTGTAAATTTACCTCAATTTCATATGAAGAAGGGGTGAGGGAGAGCGATGAGTGGAGTATAGTGGTTTTTTTTTTTTTTTTTTTAAAGATTTATTTATTTATTTATTTGACAGAAACACAGCGAGGGAGGAAATACAAGCAGGGGGAGTGAGAGAGGGACAAGCAGTCTCCCCACCAAGCAGGGAGCCTGATGCGGGGTTTGATCCTGGGCCTCTGGGATCATGACCTGAGCAGAAGGTAAACACTTAATGACAGGCGCCCTGAGTGGAGTATAGTGTTAGATGGTTTTCTATAGCTACCAAAACTTAGCTAGTTTTACTGTGTTTTTTAAAGCTGTCCCCATTTAAAAGCTGATAGTAATGAAATAGTCACCTAAAAGGAGTAGCAAGGTTAATTTTTGTTTAGCTAGAAATTTGCATTCCCTTCTCTTGTGACACTGTCCCAATAGAGGTGGCAGGAGATGATCTCTGATTTATTCAGGAATTCAAAAAATTATCTGAATGACAAGGAGGAATGAAATACTGAGGCAGCAAGTGAATGGTAAAACACAAGCTGATTTTTCAACAGGTACAGATAGAAGTATGAGTTAGTAGTAATACTATTTTGATGGGCAGTCTGTCTTAGGAATGTTTATAACAGGAAAAATACAATGACATCTTTTAGTGCAGGAAGTAAACTGATCACAGCCTGAGTGGCCCTGAATTGGTCACTGGTATCACCAGCAAGATCAATTTAAGGACATTCCAGAATGTCAATATGCAAATGATGGCATAATAATCTGGTTGTGTGGCTCAGTCCGTTAAGTGTCTGCCTTCAGCCCAGGTCATGATCCCAGGTTCCTGGGATCGAGTTCTGCATCGGGCTCCTGCCCAGTGGGGAGCCTCTTTCTCCCTCTGCCTTCTGAACCTCTGCTTGTGTGCGTGCGCTTTCTCCCTCTGACAATTAAATAAATAAAACCTGTAAAAAAAAAAAAAAAAACCCCAAACCTGATTGTATCCATTCCCAGAGAAAGAAGATTCTGTCACTCTTGCTGTAGATAATGTGAATTAGACCTTATAGGACTGGTGTGGATATGGTGAGGTGAAGGAGCCCATGTTTTGGCCCTGGAGTGAGGGATAGCTCAGCTGTCTTTGAAGAGTTTGGTCCAAGGTATAACTTTGGATGTTTGAATTGTATTGTCTGAAGCCTCTGTTTTAAAACCTCGATAGGTTGTTAAAAACATCAAATTGTTTTAAATTTGGGGCACCTGGGTGGCTCAGTCCCTCTGCTTGTGTTCACTCTCTAGCTGTGTTTCTCTCTGTCAAATAAATAAATACAATCTTAAAAAAAAGTGTTTTAAATTTAAAAATCTACTTTTAAAAAACATTGAACTTTTTATTTGAGGTAATTTCAGTTGTAGGAAATAATTCAGAATTGACACTGTACCCTTTACACAGTGATAACTTTTTTTTTTTTAAAGATTTTTATTTGTTTATTTGACAGAGAGAGATATCACAAGTAGGCAGAGAGGCAGGCAGAGGGAGAGGGGAAAGCAGGCTCCCCACTGAGCAGAGAGCCCGATGCAGGCCTTGATCCCAGGACCCTGAGATCATGACCTGAGCCTAAGGCAGAAGCTTTAACCCACTGAGCCACCCAGGCACCCCACAGTAGTAACATCTTGCAAAGCTATTGGATGCTCTTACAACCAGAATATTGACATTAATACACAGGAAACAGAATAGTTCCATCATCACAAGATTCTTGGGTGTTGCCCTTTTATAGAACTCTCCTCCTCTCCATCTCTGACCTCTGGCAGCCACCAATGTGTTCTTCATTTCTAGAATTTAGTAATTTCAAGAATGTTGTATAGATGGGATCATATAGTTTGTAAGTTATTGGGAAAGGCTTTTCTCACTTGCAGACAATCTTAGTTTTGTTTTACTTGAAAATATTTTCATTTTGCCTTCATTTTTGAAGGATTTTTTTTCTACTTAGAGAATTATGGTTGACAGGGTTTTGTTTGTTTTAGTATTTGTATGTTCCATGTCTTCTAATCTCTATTATTTCTTGTAAGAAAGCAATGGTAATTTCAATCATTTCTTCTCCTTAATGTATTATGCTTTTCTGTCTCCTTTCAAGATTTTCTTTTTAGGGTACCTAGGTGGCTCAGTCATTAAGCATCTGCCTTCGTCTCAGGTCATGATCCTGCAGTCCTGAGATCAAGCCCCACATCGGGCTTCTGGCTCGGCAGGAAGCCTGCTTCTCCCTCTCTCACTCCCCCTGCTTCTGTTTCCTCTCTGGCAAATCAATAAATAAAATCTTAAAAAAAAAAAAGATTTTCTTTTTAATAATCTTTCTCCTTTTTTCCCCTTTCTTTAAAAGTTTGACTGTGATGTACTATTTTTTATTTTCTTGGTATGTATCCTGCTTAGAATCCACTGAGCTTTTTGAATCTGTAAATTTATGTCTTTTACCAAAGTTGGGACTTTTTTTTTTCAAATTGTCCTCTCAGAGCACCATTTTTTTAAAAAAGATTTTATTTATTGAGAGAGAGAGATCACAAGTAGGCAGATAGGCAGGCAGAGAAAGAGGAGGAAGCAGTCTCCCCGCCGAGCAGAGGGCCCAATGTGGGTCTCGATCCCAGGACCCTGAGATCATGACCTACACTGAAAGCAGAGGCTTTAGCCCACTGAGCGACCCATGCACCCAAAGTTGGGAAATTTTTGATCAGTATTTCTTTGCTTAAAAAATGTTTTTTAACCTCATTTGCTATGTTTTTCTTCTGGGGCTCCAATTATACTTACATTAGACTTGTTGCCCCATAGATCTCTGGGGTCCTCTCCCATACTCTCCTTTCTCTGCCTTATCTTTTTTTTTCCTCTCTCTTCTTCAGATTGGATACTTTTTGTTGACCTTTTTCTTAAAAAAATAATATAGCTGTATGCCCAGTATGGGGCTTGAACTCATGATCCTGAGATAGAATCACATGCTCTACCAGCTAAGCCAGCCAGGCACCACTGTTGTTCTGAGATTCACTAACTCTTCTGCATCTCTAATCTGCTGTTAAGCCCATCCTCTGAATTATAGAGTCTGTTGTGCTGTTAAGATCTATTTTTTATTCATTATGATCATAGCTGATTTCTTTCTTTCTTTCTCTCTCTTTCTTTCTTTCTTTCTTTCTTTCTTTCTTTCTTTCTTTCTTTTTCTTTCTCTCTCTCTCATTCTCTCTTTCTTCTTCTTTAAGTTTTATTTATTTAAGCACTCTCTAGTCCCAGTGTGGGGCTCAAACAGCCCCAGGATTGAGAGTCATATATATACTCTACTGACTGAGCCAGCCACGTGCCTCAGTCATAGCTGTTTTAAAATCTGTCTGCTAACCTTCATATTTGGATCAGGTTAGGGTCAGTGTCTCTTGATTCCCTCTTCTCTGGAGAATAGATCATGTGTTCTTGTTTCTTTATATGCCAAACAATTCTGTTGAGTTGTGTCCTTGATATTGAGTATATGTTGTAGACACTGGATTTTTCTTCTTCTTTTTTAAATCTTCCCCTAAAGAACATTGAATTTTGTTTGTTTTGTTAAACTCTGTTCCCCTGCAGCAAATGGCAGTTTATATCTCAGTTCAGTTCTTTAGCCCTTACGATTGCTTGAGTTCTGCTCATGCGTGTATGGTTTAGGGATTAGCCAGTGATTTGGGCAGAATTTATACACAGAGTTTGAGTCACCTCCATTTGGTTCTCTTTGGAATTTCCCTCCCTTACTTCTCTGTTGTGGTTGCTTTAAAGTCTGTCTTTTGGTTTTTGGAGCTAGTAAGACTATGCATTTTTATTTGAATTTTAGCTATCTTTCATGGCACAGACTGGGACCTGACTAGCCAGAAGCCATAGCAGGAAACACTTTCTTGGTGTTATTACCTTTTTCCAGGTTTTGACCCTCATTCTTCTGTCATACTCTGCTAGCCTTACTGTTTCCTAGTACCTTCAGGTAGCGGTTTTTTATATTCTGTCCAGTTGTCATAGTTATTTGCAAGAGAGTTGGTCTCTAGGAGCTGCTCTTCCATGACTGGAAGCAGAACCTCCATCATGCTGGATATAAATTCTTCTTCTATTTTTTTTTAAGATTTTATTTATTCATTTGACAGGGGGAGAGAGAGAGAGAGAGTACAATCAAGGGGAGCAGCAAGCAGAGGGCAAAAGAGAAGCAGGCTTCCCACTGAGCAGAGAGCTCAGAACCCTGGGATCATGACCTGAGCTGAAGGCAGACACTTAACTGATTGAGCCACCTAGGTGCCCCATCTTCTTCCTCCTCCTCTTCTCCTCCTCCTCCTCCTCCTCCTTCTTCTTCTTCTTTTTTTTGTCATCTTTAAAGATTTTATTTGAGAGAGAGAGAGAATGAGCTAGGATGGGGAGGGATAGAGGGAGAAGCAGACTCCCCACTCATCAGGGAGCCCAACTCAGGGCTTGATCCCAGGTGACCTGAGCTGAAGGCAGAGGCTTAACCAACTGTGCCACCTATGTACCTTAGATACAAGTTATTCTGTTGACAATCATTTGTAGCTTCACAGTGTTTGTATTATCCTTCCCATCTCTTCTAAGAGAGCAGATAGAAAAATGACCTTAGCTCTTCCTCTTTTTTCTTTTTTTCAAACTTCAATTTTTATGTAAAGCTTCTTAGGTGTATGTCAACTCTGATTGCTCATAGGTTTAGAAATTGCAGTATTTTCATTGGTATATCTAATCCAAGATGGAGGTATAACAGATGTGCCCACAAACACTTTCCCAGGAAGTAATGGTTACTTTAATTTTTCTTGAATCTAAGCTAATACTATGTTCTGGAGAAGCTTTGTGTAATTTAACATAAACCAGGTGGGGATTTGACCGTATTGGGTCTTTTTCATGTAGTGGAACATGCCTTTTCATATCTGCATGACCATTTCAAAACCATCAGTCTTTCCCACAGATGTCATACGTTTATTATAAATGTGCAACTTTCAGATTTTGGTGAACTTTTTTTTTTTTTTTTAAAGGTCTTCTTTTGGAGAGAGAGAGAGAGAAAGAGCAAGCCTGAGTTGGGGAGAGGGGTGAAGGGAGGAAGGAGAGAATCTCAAGCAGAGAGAGAAACTCTCTACTGAGTGTGGAACCCTGTGTGGAACTTGATTTACAACCTTGAGATCATGACCTAAGCTGAAATCAAGAGTTGGATGCTTAAGCACCTGAGCCATCTAGGCACCCATGTCTAATAATTTTAGACCCCATGTCTAATAATTTTATTTATTTTGAAAGAGAGAGAGAGAGAGCGCGAGCACACACCTGTGGGCGGGGAAGGGGAGAGGGAGAGAGAGAATCTCAAGCAGACTCCCCACTGTGCATGGAACCTGATGTGAGACTGGATCTCATAACCCTGAGATCCCGACCTGAACCATAATCAACAGTTGGGTACTTAACCAACAAAACCACCCAGGCTCCTCTTGGTGAACATTTTCTGATGACCTTTCAGATGACTTCAGATACAAATTTTGAGGATAAGATTTTTTTTCTTTTTTAACTCATTCACATAGGTGTGTATATTTGAAGAGGGAGAAGTTTGTATTCATAGGCTTCTTATGATAAAAAAGGAGAAAATAATGTTGTCATCATCAACCCAGAAAGCAGTTATTTAGTAGTGCATTGTATTTTATTTTAGACTGTGTATAAGCTTACCCATTTAGGTTAATCTGTAAGTGGTTGAATGTTTCCTGCCCAAATCTGAGAAACGTTGGGAGCTGTGGCTTTTGACTTTTTTGGGTCATGAAACCCTTTGAGAATCTGATGAAAATTGTGTTTTCTCTTTAGAAAAATGCACATATTTTCCTACAAAATTTTGTAAATTGTTTCAGAGAATTTGGGGGTTCCTTTGAAGCTTCTCAATTGTAAGCATTCCTTATTTAGGATTATTCAAATCAAGAGAGTACCAGCAGGCTAATAGCAACACAAATGTCAGCTTGTTTCTGGCTTGGTCAAAGCAGAACAAGTAAACAAAGAACCTGTTAGAAGTCCTTGTAAGGCTTGCAGGCTTAAAAAAAAATCTGTTATGATTTATCTGAATTGTACTTCCCCAGGGACAGATTCACGAAGATAGACAAACACCTAGTTGACTAATTTTTAAGTTACTGTTAGAAATGAGCCTTAGTTCTGGTATCCAGACCTGCTGACATTTGGACTCTGTATGTGTGAGGCAAATAAGTAGTTACTCTTTCCAGGACAATAGGACAGTTGTGGTTGCAGTGTCTTATTCCTAATATCATTTGAATTTCCAAAGGTCTAAATTGGGAATTTAAGGGATCTGTGACATATGTAGAGGTTTCATGAGGTGGGTCTATGTAGATGTTCAATAAGTCTCTACTGCTTAGTCTCAAAACTTAGCCTTCAGCAAATGATGAAAGACTGAATTGTCTTAGGTTCGTGAATCCCCTTCCTCTCTGACTTTTCTGACACTCTGTATAGGGTGCTGTAAGGAACTTGGTTGTGGTTTGGTCTCAGGGCTCTCAGACCTCTTTATATACCCCCATTCCCCTTACAGTGAAAATACCATGTTCCTGATACTGGCCCAGTCTAAAACACAGAAGGACTTATGTCCAAGATTGACAGTCTCAGTGGTGCCTCTACTGTCTCTTTAACAAGAACCTGACTCCTTAACAAGAGATCTTTACTTAGCTTGTTGGAAGAAGGGGCTGGAGGTGAAGAGGTGGTGTGGAGGATAGAGGATCTAAAGACCACTTCTCCTTGTGATTCATAACTTCCCCCTCCTCTTTGTCTATACTCCACATCAGTTCATTTTCAGCTCTGGCCTTTTCTCACTGGTTGTTTAAAATGGTCTGTTCCATCCTTTGAATGCTCATTATGTCTTGGGGTCACTTCACAACCATCTTAAAAAAATATCCTTCTCTAAAGGCTTTCATTAAGGACAGTGGAAACTGCCCTGATTCCTGTTTTCTGTTCAGATATTTTGTGGTATTTAGTAGGGGATCTTTTGGCCTAGTAAGGAAGAAATGAACAAACTGACAACTGAAAGCGAGGAAGCTTGGTAAGAAGATGATAGTTATCTTCTCAGAACTGAATGCAGTTTGAATATATATTCTGAGAATCTCAGATTGTAGACAAGATCATTATGTCAGCTGTTTGCTGTTTAATTTTTTTGTACAGTAAGTGTAGCCTTGCCATGGGTAGGTTCTTCGCAGGTGTTATTGAAAGCTTGAGGTTAGCTGCTTAATAAAGCCTTAGGGGCTTTATTGCTACCACTGTGACCGCTAGCTGCCTGCTGATTTTACCAGTCTTCTTTAGTGAAGGTTACCAAATGTATTTTGAGAGATGGAGTTTGCTGGAAAAGTGTTTCAGAAAACTCAGTTCGGAAGAAGGCAGGAAATGAGAGGAATTGAATTTGTGTTATTAGCTTTACTAACAGAAGGAAAGTTGACCCTTGTCAGAGGTTGAAAATTAGTGTGCCTCTCATGTTGATGGACAAAACCAGAGAAAGTGAAAGTGAATGTTTTTAGTTATAAATGATAACTTTCTGACTGGAATCCTTATTAATTTCTGGAACAGGTACCTTGGAATTATTATAAACTCTTTAGAAACCTAAGATGCGGGGCGCCTGGGTGGCTCAATTGGTTAAGCGACTGCTTTCAGCTCAGGTCATGATCCTGGAGACCCGGGATCGAGCTCTAGAGACACATCGGGCTCCCTGCTCAGTGGGAGGCCTGCTTCTCCCTCTCTCAGTCCCTCTGCTTGTGTTCCCTCTCTAGCTGTGTCTCTCTCTGTCAAATAAATAAATAAAATCTAAAAAAAAAAAAAAAAAAGAAACCTAAGATGCTTGTGGGATGATTTAGAGTGAAGAACTATGTGACTTTAGGTTTATCCCAGTCCTATTTTGGAAGAACGCATCTTCCTTAATCACCAGTTCCTTTCAGTTCCAAACCAACTCAGAAAAACTGGTTACAACAGAATTTATGATATTAACTAGAACATGTGAGCAGGATCCTGTGGAAGTGTGCTCTGAATGGTTGGACTACATAGAGTTAAGATCTGGAGCCTCCCAGATAATAACCTCCCTGTGAAATCGTTATTTGTGTGTGTTCTTTTTTCCTGTACATTTGAGAGTAAGGTCTTAGGGACAGGTGCTTTATTTTGTTCATCTCTATCCCCTCTCAGTACCTAGAGGCCCTTGTATGACATCATTGCTTAATAAATAGGTATCAAATTCATTCAAATTGTTTTTGTTCATGTTTTCCACATATTTTTCCATGACTCTTACTAAATTTATTTGTTTGAAATATTTAGGTACATTTAATTTGTCCCCTGTTCCCTAACTCCTTAGGAAAAGCAGTATTTGGGGCAGGATACTTTTGGATAAAGTAGCAGTGACTTTGTAGTAATTTGATATCTTTTGAGCTCTTCATCTCATTATGCTGTATTGTAATGTTTTTTCAAACTGTGAATTGTGTTAGTAGTTTTATTTAGCTTGATTTAATGATATAGAGTAGAAATTATGAAAGGGCATCATACAGAGTAAGGGTAAGTATTATTTTTGCGAAATTTGTTTTAGGCAAATTTATACATGCACATCATATATGTATGTATTGCTTCATGATGTAACATTTGTTTCATACTGGAGTCATGGTCAAAAAAGTTTGAATAATATTGCTTTATTGTAATACTCTGTTATTTCATTTATCATATAGCATTATGCCAGTACATACAGGCTTCTAAAGCCAGGGATGGTGCCAGCTCTTTCATTTCCAGTACGACTGAAGGTAAAAACAAAACAAAATTGAGAACACCCAAAACTTTCTGGTGGCTTTTACATGTTTCTACAGTGGTATTTTGTACCTTTGACTTTCTAACTTTCTTGTGCCTTTTTTGACCAGGAGGTTTTTCATATTTGTTTCCATCTAGGTGGTGGGTTCTTTGGTTCTTCCTCTTTTCACTTAATGTTCTTTATTTCAGTATATTACAGTGTTTTTAGTGGGAAGGGGGATACAAAGTCGAATTTTAGAAATTTCAAATGATTCTGAATTGACAAAATATCTCATTAGATTTACCCTAAACTTTGCTTTTTTAATGTTCTTGAGTCTTTTAGTCCCTTCATGTTTTCTTCAGAGATCATAGAAATGCATACTTTATTCTGAATTTGAAATAATTTATGCTTCTATGATATCAGTTGACTTTAAGGAAACTAAATGTGGTTTACAGGAGGAAAAAAGATGTATATAATCCTTTGTCATTCCTTGTGCTATCACCACTCTCCCAAGAAGATTAACCGTTGGATTTTAGTAATAATTCACTTTCAAGAAAAGAAAAGACAAGATAGCTAGTGGTGTCCACTATTAACCATGCTAAACCTTTTCAGCTTTTTTACTTACCTAATAACTTTAATACCTTTCCTGTTCTTAGATGGTTGGCTTACTAACTCTTTGCCTTTACTTCTGTACCTTGCTGGACTACCAAGCTCAGACAGTCATAACTCTGTGATTTTGAGGGACTCTGCAGAGATGATTTGCTTCATTCTTTTTCTTGCAGGAGAAAATTTTGAGCAGACACCACTGAGACGAACATTCAAATCTAAGGTCCTTGCCCGATACCCTGAGAACGTAGAATGGAATCCCTTTGACCAAGATGCAGTGGGAATGGTTAGTATTTGTTAGTTACAGGTACGAAATAATTTACAAACTAATTTACAGTAGTATTGTGAGTCCAGACTGTGGTAGCAGCAGTTCTACCAGCTATTAGTAACTTTTGAAGAAGGGGTTGTGTGCATATTATTCATGATTCTGCATTTTGATCAACATATCAAATACACTGAAAATCATGGTATTTCTGTTTTGTCAGACAAGTGCATAGTAATTATTCAGTGAACTTGGAGGTACTGAGCTATTGATTGCTTATAGTACTGAGATTACATGATGAGTGTGGTTTAAAGCAGTTTTCTCTCAATCTTGGTTGTGTATATCTGGGTGATATGGCAGAAATGGGTATTTTGTTTCATCCTAATTTTAGATAGGACAGAATTTTTTTTTTTTTTTTTTTTAATTTGAGAGAGAGAGTGAGCACAAGCTGGGCGGAAGGGCTGAGGGAAAGAGAGAAGCAGACTCTCTCTGGAGTGCAGAGCCCAACTTGGAGCTCGATCCAGGACCCTGAGATCATGACCTGAGCCAAAGTCAGATACTTCACTGACTTGTATTTGTTAACTCCAGGCTGCTAGTAGATCATTTGTATAGCCAGTTTTATATAAAAGTGGAAAATGGGGACTGATTGATTTAGGTCAGTTTGATTAGCCATCTAGGTTTCTTTATATAATCCATCTGAGTTAAGGTGAAAAAAGTGCATCTTTATCCTGATTATGTTATCTCCTTGCTTTATGTGAAAAGCTCCCTTTTTTTCTATGATAGGAGAAGGTTCTCTTGATGGCAGAGTTTTGTGAGCTGAGTCTAAAACTTCATGTTTATTTTTAGGTACAAAGTTTTATCTGTCTAGTATATATAGGTATATTTCTAGCATCATTTCCCAATAAATGCTGTCATGCTTAATCACCTACCTAAATTGTCTAAGCTTTCTCTTACCTCCTTATCTTTGTGCATTTTCTTCCTTGAAATACCCTCTTTTCCTTATCTATGTGATGAATTCTAATATAACCTCATCTAAGAAACCTTTTATGATGTTCCTGGGGTAGGTTGTCTATTTCATGTTGCCCTGACACTTTGTTTTTGGATAGTCCTGATAATGGCATTATAATTTTATTTACTCGTATGTCTTAGAATGGGAGATTTTTAGGAAATTTATTTTGCTTTGTTGATCTTGACGTCCCAAACACCTAACACAGTAGGTACTCTGTGAGTAAATAAATAGTGATGGTATTCTGAAAAGAGGACCAGAAGTGAGTGTTCTCACCACTTGTTCCCTTGTTTTTTGCAGCTTTGCATGCCCAAAGGGCTAGCATTCAAGACCCAGGCTGATCCCAAGGAGCCCCAGTTCCATGCCTTTATTATCACAAGGGAGGATGGCTCTCGGACATTTGGGTTTGCCCTCACATTTTATGAGGAGGTGACCAGCAAGCAGATCTGCAGTGCAATGCAGACCCTCTACCACATGCATAATGCTGAATATGATGTCCTACATTCTCCCTCTGTTGATGGGCGAGACCACAGTGGCATGGAGGATGGTGAAGGCACTCCTGGGACCAAGCTTCAGCGCTTCAACTCCTATGACATTAGCCGGGACACGCTCTACGTCTCCAAGTGCATATGCCTCATCACACCCATGTCCTTCATGAAAGCATGTCGGAGTGTGCTGGAACAGCTTCACCAGGCAGTCACTTCACCTCAGCCCCCTCCACTGCCCCTTGAGAGCTACATATACAATGTACTCTATGAGGTGCCACTCCCACCTCCTGGCCGGTCTTTGAAGTTTTCTGGGGTCTATGGGCCAATAATCTGCCAGAGACCAAGTACCAATGAGCTTCCCTTATTTGACTTCCCTGTCAAAGAGGTCTTTGAACTGCTTGGGGTGGAAAATGTGTTTCAGCTTTTTACTTGTGCCCTTCTGGAGTTTCAAATCCTGCTCTACTCACAGCGTAAGTCAGTTCTTACTAGAGTTTTCTCCTTGCATAAGGCTTCCCTTCTTTTTTTAAGATTTTATTTATTTATTTGATAGAGAGAAACACAGTTAGAGAGGGAACACAAGCAGGGGGAGTGAGAGAGGGAGAAGCAGGCTTCCCGCCGAGCAGGGAGCCTGATGTGGGACTCGATCCCAGGTCTCCAGGATCATGACCTGAGCCGAAGGCAGTCGCTTAACCAACTGAGCCAACCAGGCCCCACCCCCCCTTCTTTCCATACTGAGTACAGTGGAACTGTAAAAAACTCAGATCTTTTGCGAGTAGGTAGTGGATGGCAAACTGATGGAGCACAAGAGGGCCACAGTTTCTTTTTCTTTTCTTTTTTTTTAAAGATTTTATTTATTTATTTGACAGAGAGAGATCACAAGTAGGCAGAGAGGCAGGCACAGAGAGAGGAGGAAGCAGGCTCCCTGCTGAGCAGAGAGCCTGACACGGACCTCGATGCCAGGACTCTGAGATCATGATCTGAGCTGAAGGCAGAGGCTTTAGCCCACTGAGCCACCCAGGCGCCCAGGGCCACAGTTTCTGATTGCCTGACATCATGGCCTTTTGCTGGGCACTTCAGCCTGGGAGGAGTTCCTTCCTCACATCCCTTCTAATTGATGCTGAAAAGAGGGGTAGGAAATGATAGTTCTGGAAAGCTGACTTTTCATCATTCTGCAGTTACTTTTGCCCCTTCTGCAGCCTGACAGTAAAACTGAGGATTCACAAATAATGATCCTTTGAGAAAATGAGGAGGTGTTGTTTCTTTCTGTTGTTTGTTATAACTGGATTGCTTTTTATAAATTAGAGGTGAACTGAATGTGAGTGGCAGGTCTGGACAATGGTAAGTAGATCAGAAGGAAACAGATGTTTACTAAATGAACCAGAAAAATAATATAGAATTTATTCATTCAATATCTATTTAGACCCTGCCATGTGCCAAGCATTGTTTCAGGGACTAGAGATACAGTGGTGGACAAAACAGCTAAAAATCCTTCCTAAGATGGAACCGATATTTTAGTGGGGAAGGAGAAGGTGATTAAAGTTGCTAGTGTGTAAGGTGATAATAAGGTCTATGGAGAAAAATAGAACAGGGAAGAGGATGGCATTTGGGGAAGGGAAGTTCCAATGTTTTTTTTAAGATTTTAAAAAATTTATTCGAGAGAGGGAAAGTGAGAGAGAACAAGAACAGGGAGGGGAGGGAGGCAGGGAGAGGGAGAGGCAAACTCCCCACTGAGAAGGGAGCCAGATGTAGGGCTCAATCCCAAAATCCTGGGATCATGCCTTGATCCAGCCAAAGGCAGATGCTTAACTGAGCCACTTTAATAGAGTGATTAGTTTAAGCCCTCTCTGAGCGACCCTTGTTAGTATCTGTAGGAAAAGTATTCTAGGCAAAGGGCATAGCACATACAAGGGTTTTGAGACAAGAATGTGCTTGTTATGTTGAAGAACAGTTGAGAAAACTGGGTGGATGGTACGGAGTGAGAAAGCAGGAATATAGAAGCAGATGTTGTTAGACTTAACAGGAGCTTAGATTTTACAATTGTAGACCACTGTAAGGACTTTGTTACTCTGAGATGCATAGTCATTGTAGGTTTTAAGTCTTTTGGCTTTTTATTTTGAAGTAGTTTCCAACTTATGGGAGAGTTGCAAGAAATATTCAAGGAACTTCTGTCTGCTCTCCCCCAATTCACCAGTTATTAACGGTTGGCCACATTTGTCTTATCATTCTCTCTCTCTCTCTCTCTCTCTCTCTCTGTGCAAACGTAAAACTGAACCATTGAGAATCATTGCAGATGCCATGTCCTTTGATTCCTAAATGTGTAAGCTTTTATTTCATAAGAGTAAGGACATTTTCTTACTTTGCATGACTATCAAATTTTAGGAAATACAACTTTGTTATGATATTGTATTCAGGTTTCACCATTGTCCCAAAAATGTCTGCTTTGATAATTTTTTTTTTTTTTCTGTATTCCTGATCCAGGAATCTTGTCTAATAACATGCCTTGTTTTTACTTTTTACTTCTTCATGTCTTTCATGACATGGACATTTTTGAAGAGTGCGGGCAAGGCATTTTGTAGAATGTCCTCCAGTTTGGGTTTGTCTGATGTTTCCTTATGATGAGATTCAGGCTATACATTTTTGGTTATAATACACAGAAGTAATGTGATTCTCTCTGTATTGTATCAGGAGGCACATAATGTATATTTTTTTCATGACAGGAGGCGGTTGATGCCAGTTTGCCCATCTTTGGTAATGTTAATTTGATCACTTGGTTTGATTATGTTTGCCAAGTTTCTTAAATGGAAAGTTATCCTTCTTCCCTTTGTAATTAGTAAGTAATTTGTGGGGAGTTACTTTGAAACTGTAAATATACTGTTCCTCTTTGAAGTTTTGCCGATAGATTTAACATCCATTGATGATTCTAGTCTGAATTAGTTATTACCATCATGGGTACAAAATGGTGATTTTCTAGCTCCCTCTTTATTTACTAATTTATATGGTATTTATTTATTTTTTTAAAGATTCATTTATTTATTTGAGAGAAAGAGCTTATAAGCAGGAAGAGCAGGCAGGGAGGAGAGAATCTCAAGCAAGCTCCATGCCAAGTATGGAGCCTGTCACAGGCTCAGTCTAAGAACCCTAAGATCATGAACTGAGCTGAAACAAGAGTTGGATGCTTAACTGATCGTGTGACCCAGGTGTCCCTCCATCTGTATTTATTAACTACCATTGTACCATAAGGAATAACATTTATTTTTCCTTGTTTATTATTATATGGATTCATAGATTTTTATTTTGTTCAGTAGGTTGGGTACCTACAATGCAGTGGGAAAGTTGTAGACGTCGGAAAAGGAGGATTAAAACCAGAAATATGATAGGTGACATTTTTTCATCAGAATTCCTTCTTAAATTTCCCAGAATATGGATTATTTTATCAGTAATGCAATAATAATGTAATCAGTAATACAAATTTTAAGAGTTTTGAAGGCGATTTGTGCATAGAATCAAGTGGAGCTCAGGATCTAAAGCCATGTTTATAGCATGATCAGGAAAAACATTTTTCCAGAAAAATTCCTGGATATTGTTGAGTGTGGCTAATGGTAAAATAGAGTGCCCTTTTATTGGATGTAGGTTATGCTCTCTTAATAGTGTAGCTTTAAACAATTGAGGTTGGTTTTCTTAAGATAGTTTTTATTTATGATTAAAAGGCCTTAGGTGGATGAAAATCTTTTTGGCCTTCCAAAAATATCACTACTCACAGTTAGTGTTGCCCATTGCATTTCTTGCCTGCTGAATAGAAAAAAAGTGTAACTTAGGGAAGAAGAATGCAGGTGAAATTATAAGACTCAAAAAAGTATAATCCATTGAATGACTGAAATGACTGTTTAAAGAATTTTTTTTAACTTTAACTTGTACAGGTATTTTACCTACTTCTGGATAATGTTTGTTCTTTATTTATATAGATATAGGTTTGTTTTTGTTTTTTAAAAGATTTTATTTATTTATTTGATAGAGAGATCACAAGTAGGCAGAGAGGCAGGCAGAGAGAGAGGAGGAAGCAGGCTCCCGGCCGAGCAGAGAGCCCAATGCGGGCCTCGATCCCAGGATCGAGGTCATGACCTGAGCTGAAAGCAGAGGCTTTAACCCACTGAGCCACCCAGGCACCCTAGATAAAGGTTTTTTAATAGCATATTTTTACTTTTACCATTTGCTGTAAAATTGTATGTAGAGAAGTTCTTTACCTGCTATGAGAATTAGTAGGGTAGTAGATTGGATAACTGAAAAAGTCATTCAAATCTGATAACCATAAAAATGATACATATATCCATTAAACATTGTATTTTAGCTTAAAACATGACTGTATAGTAACTAGTCTTTTGATGAAGGGTCTGCATTGTTTTTCTTACATAAACCACACCCGTAGTGCATTCACTAGGTTTTCTAGAAACATTTTTTCTTAAAGGGGAGTGAGAACTTAAGGAACCTTGCAAAGGAACCAGAAGGGAGACTACCTATAGATTTTTGCAGTTTTCCCTGTTTTCTTTTTGCACTTAATTGCGGCATGATATGCTTAATTACAGTATTTTTTAGCCACTTTGTATTACTCAGTCTTTTTATTTATTTAATTTAAATTTTTTTTTTTTTTTTTTTTTTTTTTTTTTTTTTTTTTTTTTTTTTTTTTTTTTTTT